>JACXGI010002447.1:8468-67633 GCA_016801175.1 Esox masquinongy | reverse complement strand
CAACAGACTAACCTAAGGCTAGAGAGCTCTAAAGATTTCCCTATACTTGACAGAACGCAGTCAAAACTGGTGAACACATCAGAGCAATTTCAGAGCAAGCGACTGAATGAGACGATAACACAGCTTTAAATATGTGAGAGTGAACAATTCACTGACTCTGTAGCAGCTACTCTAGGGGTTGAGCTACCAAACACTAACGGACAGACACAATTTGGTATACAAGGGATTACTTCAAATCTAGAGCACTCTGTCACGGACCTGGCTGACACTCTCCCCTGGACATGTGCAAATGCCACTGGATTAACCGCAGAGGCTTTCAAACCAGCCTTCCCCAATGACACATCTTACTGGCACAGCACCGGGGCTAGACCGAATGCATCAACTCCAGTGGAGACTTGGTCTGACGTCGTACGCCGCAGAGGCATATCCAGCAATAAATCAAATAAGAGAGCATCAACCCTCAATCCACCACCTGAACTCACACTGAAAAAAAGGTATGATCCACTGACTCGGAACGAAATGTGTGTAAATGAACCTAGGGAAGCTAACCACAACACTAGCATTAGGGCTAACCAAAATCCAAGAAGTAGCCCTAAAACCACTGATAGGACGGGGGAAAGAAGAAACTTTGCTAACTCCACATTTGATAAACCTGATACTACCTTGATTGGGGATGACATAACCAAGCATATCAGAATGGAAAAGACTGAAATCCTAACCATGGCTGACACATCGGTCAGAGAGCTAACAGAAATGTTGCCATTTATTCTCTCTACACATCCAAGCAACATGCAGATTATTATCCACACTGGGTCTTTTGACATTCTACGAAGGAAAACTGGCTCTGAAAATGATTTTTCTATGCTACTGGAGAAAATAAACAACATTCAACAGCATGTTTTCATCTCAGGCCACATTCCAACCATGGGGAAAGGAATTGAATCTTTTAGTAGACTCCTTGGGCTGAATATGTGGCTGACATCAGCATGCCTCAACCACGGGATAAGGTTTATTGACAATTTTAATATTTTTTGGAACTGTAAAGACCGCTTTAGACCTGATGGGGTTCATCCAAACATCATGGGATGCCGGCTGCTTGGTGCCAACATATGTCACGCTCTTGGAATGCCATGTCCAAACAAGATAAGCATGAAGGACAGTACTCATAGGCAGAGTATCCACCCCCCCCCGACCCTCTAACTAAAATCACCCAATGCTTCCAGAAGTTGTCCTTGTCCTAAACGGGGGCACAACAACTCCCATCCCCCCCCTCCACCACACACACCCTCTCCACCTCAATCACACCCAACCTCTCCCCCTCTACCACACTCACCCTCCCCCTCTCCACTCCACTCACCAATCAGGAAGCTAGTTCTAACCAAAAAGAGCAGAGCTCATCTTTCCCTATGTCCCACTCCTCCCCTCCCATTTAAAACGATTGCTTAGACAACTGCCACATCGTCAACAACCTTGTCCTTGATTTCCACAGAGCACAGAATATACTCGGTGATGTGCTTTGGGTCCCTGCTATTGTGAAAATAGCAATGCCGACTGTTTTGAGTACAAGCTAGGACCTAGTATCTCTATTCCTGTGTTGATTAGAAATAGAAGGAATCGTGTGCATGCAACTTATAAAGTAAACTTGTCTAATCTGTTAACTGTAACATGTCAACCTACTAGTCCAGGAACCCCTATTAAATCTATTAAGCTGGCTTTACTTAATATCAGATCTCTCACCAACAAATCATTCTTGGTAAATGACATTATAATATCTTACAACCTAGATTTTATGTTTCTCACTGAAACCTGGCTAACAGAAGATTGTAGTGCTACTGTTCTTAACGAGACAGCACCTGAAAAATGTGGCTATATGAATACGTGTCGAAATGGTAGGAAAGGAGGAGGAGTGGCTGCCCTATTCAAAGATACATTCCAGTGCAAAGAAAATACACTAGGTAATTTTATTTCTGTTGAATACCTCTGTTTTACATTGAAGGGTACCCCCAAAATTTAGTTTTTAACCATTTTCAGACCTTGACGATACTCTGCAAATTTTATTGATGATTTTGCTGAACTACTCTCTGTTATATCAGTTGATAATAACTTGTTTATTACTCAACATGTGAAAGAGCGTACACACACTCAAGGCCACATTCTAGATCTGGTTATCTCTAAAGGTCTCGATACTTCCTCTGTCATGGTTAAAGACATGGCCCTGTCTGATCATTTCTGTGTCTTTTTTGAATCACTTATCACCCCGAGTGTTCCAGTAAACTCTGTTTCTGTTAAGAAAAGGTTTAATACAATTGATCAAAAATCCCTAGAAGAAACAGTTTGACATCTTAAAGCTTCCACATGTTGTCTCCACACACTGCCATCAGACTTTTTTAAAACAATTTTTAACTCTATAACAATGGACCTACAGCAAATAGTTAATAGCTCTCCGCAATCAGGCATTTTCCCTACATCTCTAAAAACAGCTGCCATTAAGCCCTTATTAAAAAAGAGAACACTGGATGCATCTATAATGAACAACTATAGACCTGTATCAAATCTACCTTTTATAGCCAAGATCATTGAGAATGTTGTCTTCAATCAACTCAGCAATTTTGTGACCTCAAGCGGCCTCTTAGACAAATTTCAGTCAGGCTTCCGACCTCACCACAGTACTGAAACGGCACTGATTAAAGTTTTAAATGATATACGGCTGAATACTAATTCTGATAAAATAACAGTTCTGGTTCTATTAGATCTCAGTGCTGCATTTGACACTGTAGATCATAAAACACTTATAGATAGGCTGGAAAATTGGGTAGGACTCTCCGGGACTGTCCTTGATTGGTTCAGATCTTATCTAGATGGCCGGAGTTACTTTGTCACCATTGGTAATCATGAATCTCACATTTGAGAAGGGGATCAGTTCTCAGACCGCTTCTGTTCAATCTATATATGCTACCTCTGGGCCAAATTCTACAGAACAACAACATTAACTACCACAGCTATGCCGATGATACTCAAATATATATGGCTCTCGAACCGTATGACAACAGCTCAATAGACTCTCTGTGTCACTGTATAGAGCACATAAATACCTGGATGAACCAAAATTGTCTACAATTAAACCAAGATAAATCTGAGATTATTGTGTTTGGCAACACAAATAAAAGAACAAGTATTAGTAAAGAGCTGGATTCTTGGGCCTTTAAAACCTGGGATCTAGTGCGTAATTCTGATAGACGGTGTTCTGATAGACTCAGACCTCACATTTAACAGTCATATCAAAGCGGTCACCAAAACAGCATTCTATCATCTTAAAAATATAGCCAGAATCAAAGGCTTGGTGTCCCAAAAAGACCAAGAGAACCTCATCCATGCTTTTATCTCTAGTAGGGTTGACTACTATGATGGCCTCTTAACTGGACTCCCCAAAAAGACTAAAACAGCTGCAGCTCATTCAGAATGCTGCAGCTAGAATGTCAAACAGGACCAAGAGAACAGAGCACATCACTCCGGTTCTTAAATCTTTGCATTGGCTTCCAGTCAGTTACAGAATAGATTTTAAAGTGGTGCTTTTAGTTTATAAATCTCTGAATGGTTTAGGACCCGAATACATTTCTGATATGTTATATATGTGAAGAATATAAACCGAGCAGGGCTTTTAGATCCATGAACACAGGTCAGCTAGTAGAGCCCAGAGTCCAAACTAAACATGGAGAAGCTGCGTTTAGCAGTTATGCTGTACACAACTGGAATAAACTACCAGAAGATCTCAGACGTGCCCCAAACATATCAATTTTTAAATCCAGGTTAAAAACACTTCTCTTTTCACATGCCTATGACTGAGCACTTAAACTTAACCACACTGTTTAGCCTTACAGCTTTTATAGCTTCCTATGTTTTTATCCCGTTTTTATTCTTTTTATATTTTCTTATTCTATTTTTTATTATTATGATGTTGTTCTGATGTTTTCATTTGAGTATTTGTTTTTATGCTATTGTATTTTTATATTTTTTCTTTTTCTTTGTAAAGCACATTGAATTGCTTCTATGTGTGGATTGTGCTATATAAATAAACTTGCTTGCTTGCTGAGAAGGGACACCACTCGGACAGTTTGTACTCTGGCCAGCTCCAGCGATGGGGCTCAAATCAGGAGATCGTCTAGATTGGCTAAAATCCTGATGCATTCCCTGCGTAGGGGCTCTAATGCCGTCTCCAAGCATTTGGAGAAGGTGCACGGAGCCAGAGCGTAACCGAATGGAATCCTTGTATACTCGTAGACCTTGCCCTGAAAGGCAAATCGGAAAAACTTCCTGTGTAAGCATCCTTGAGGTCTATGCTCACACAGAAATCTCCAGGTAGGAAGGCTTCCAACAGGCGAGTAGTGGTGAGCATGCGGAACGGCCATTTGGCTACGTGCGCATTCAGATTGCGCAGATCCAAGATCGGTCTCACTCCTCCCATCTTCTTGGGAACCAGGAAGTAATGGAGTGTCAAGTCTGGGGGCGGGTTGTCTGCGTCGAACGGGAGGATGAGCAGGAACCACGGCAGCCGGAGGAGGAGCCGGGGCAGCAGTCGAGGCGGCAGCAGAAGCTTGACGACGCTGACGTCTTCTAGCAGAGGAACCCGGGCGATGTGCTGAAGGTCGTAAAGCCGAATGAGCAGCACGGCTGGCCAGAGGGAGGTGACAAGAGAGCTCCTTCCGTCCTTCGTCGGTCTTCTTGAAAGAGGCGATGGCAACTCGGACCCAAGAGGAGGGACGGCAGAGCTGATGGGCGTCTGTCTACCGTCGACCCTGGTGAAAGTAGCGTAGGATTTCACCAGAGCTCTGGCAGAAGCTGGAGTGGACCAGAAACCTTCGGCGAATGCTTTAAACTTCGGACTTCAGGCGCTGGAGAGTCCACCGGCTTGACGCGCTCAGCCCAGGAGCCGAAGGACATGTCTGAAGGTTCCTTCGGCGTCGGCAGAGGAGGCAGGGGCAGCTGAATCCGTAGGGCAGCCCTCTCGATCATGCCCGCAAACTCCACGCGGAGAGGGGGCGGCGGAGGGAAGCGGCAGCGGAGAGGTCGTCCTCTAGGTCTTCCGGGAGAGAGGGAGAAGCAGCAGACCCGCCACCACACACGGCGGAGATGTCCATTTCCTCCTCAAAGAAGTTTGCCCTCTCTACACGTGTAGAGAGGGACAAAGCAGCACAGGAGGAGCAAGCTGGGGGTCGGTGAGACCCTCGCAAGCGTGGGCCGGTCCCAGGCTGGAAACACACAACCTGTGCAAGTCCTGTTCGGGCACCAGGTCGGCGCAACGGCAAGCAGCAACTGAAATTTGCTTCATTGTAGAGACGCCGAACTGAAGAATGCCGACGACAAAAATTCTCAGGCCGAAGAGTAATCAGTAGTGACTCAACAAGAACTCTTACTGAATAAAAAGGGAGGGTGTTCTCTGGGTCCTCACGGGTCCTATATAGGGGCAGGCATGCCCTGATTGGAGCTCCACGACATATAACTTGTGGACCCTTCTCAAACGTGAGGTTTACTGTCAGGGAAGACAATACACCTCTTTGAACACCATTTGGGAGGCTGTGGTTGCTGCTTCAGCGAAAGTTGATTGTGAACAGATCAAGAAACTGACAGACTGCATGGATGGAAGGCTCATGGCAGTTTTTGAAAAGAAGGGTGGCTATATTGGTCACTGAATATTTTTGAAAGGCCAGAAATGTAATTTAATTTTCATTTTGTGTTACGTATTTGTTGCACTTACTCTAAAAATTTAGAATAAACAAGTGAGTTGGAGAAATTATTTTTGTAATTTAGTTGCCTATGAATTCTGCACAAAAATTGTTGCCTCTAAATGGTGCACGCTTATGTATTCCCCTGAGAAAGATCAAAACTCATTTTTCCTTTGTTAAACATCAGGTTTGAGGTTCAATGATATTTTGGATTGACTGAGAGCATTGTGTTTGTTCAACAATAAAATAAAACTTGAGGAATACGATTTGCCTCATAATTGTTCACGCAGTATATGCCACTCCTGGTACAACAATTAAAGTAGCTCGGCTTTGTTTGATGGCTTGTGACCATCCATCTTCCTCTTGATCAAATTCCAGAGGTTTTCAATGGTGTTCAGGTCTGGAGATTGGGCTGGCCATGACAGGGTCTTGATCTGGTGGTCCTCCATCCACACCTTGATTGACCTGGCTATGTGGCATGGAGCATTGTCCTGCTGGAAAAACCAATTCTCAGAGTTGGGGGAACATTGTCAGAGCAGACGGAAGCAGGTGTTCTTCCAGGAATACCTTGTACCTGGCTTGATTCATGCGTCCTTCACAAAGACAAATCTGCCTGATTCCAGCCTTGCTGAAGCATCCCCAGATCATCACCGATCCTCCATCAAATTTCACAGTAGGTGCGAGACACTGGCCTGTAGGCCTCTCCAGGTCTCCGTCTAACCATTAGATGACCAGGTGTTGGGCAAAGCTGAAAATTTGACTCGTCAGAGAAGATGACCTTACTCCATTCCTCTACGGTCCAATCTTTATGGTCTTTTGCAAACTTCAGCCTGGCACTTCTTTGCTTCTCATTGATGAAGGGCTTTTTTCTAGCTTTGCATGACTTCAGCCCTGCCCCTAGGAGCCTGTTTTGAACCGTCCACTTCATTCTTTTTGTAGGTCACTTGATGTCATCCTACGGTTGTTGAGTGACATTCGAATGTCAGTGGATGACGGTCATCCCGGTCAGTGGACAGTTGTTTTCTCCCTCAGCCAGTCTGAATCTTTGTTGTCCCCAATGTCTGTTGCTTGAACTTGTTCTTATGAACCGCCGTCTTTTAAATTTTCAGGATGGAAGCAACCTGCTCACTGTATCCCTATGCCAGTAAAGCCAGAATTGAACCCTTCTTTTCCTCACTCAAAGCTTTTCTTTTCAACTCTTTTGTCATGCTGAATAGTTATTTTTTTATTCAAATTACCTTTGAGGTACTACTTGCAAAAGGATAGTGATGACCACAGCAGTGGTTATTATACTTTTCCTTGTTAAATTAGATTTGGTTCAGGTAATCACCTAATCAGTACTTCCTTAAGTAAAATGAGGTGTGCTTGTTTTGGAATTTAACAGACACTGGAATGGAATGGGTGCCACACATGTAGAGATGGTGATTTAAGAAAAATTAGGAGTGGTCTCTTGATTTTTTTCCAGAGCTATATAAGTTCTGCAAACTTTTAGTAACTTGAAAATATTGTGGCAATTGTCTCTTTTTTTTTAGTTCTGGGAACTTGAGGTGAGTAAGTAGTACTCATTTTTTGTGAGGCAATGAGTTGCCACAAAACCTTTAAGTTTAGAACCAAAAGGTTTCCAGTTATTTAAATCATAACTTTTTAGTTTCATATTAGTTGTCATTACTTCAATTATTTAATTTCCTTTAAATGACAGTATAAGTATGATAGACACATACACATTGTTTTTTCAACATTAAATACTCAGTTACTGTACTTACATTTTTTTAGCTATATTGACTTAATTTTATTAATTGAGAAGAAATACTATTTTAACTTTCTGTAACTGAAAACATTTCAGTTTACTTATTTAGCCATTCAATTGACTTGTAATAAAAAGGTACATGTAAAAGTAGCTCCAAATATATAAGTTCCACAAACAAATGGCTTTTGAGTAAATACACCCTAACCCTTAAGTTATGTTAGGGTCAATTTGACTCGTTTTAAGACTTTGATATGTCTGAAATACCATTTAGGTTATTTTGATCTGCATGAAACTTGATATCCTCAACATTGTGTTTACGACCATTTAAAATGAAAGGCAACCAAATTTAACAGTTTCAAGGGCCTCTAAAAAAAAAGTTACATTCATAATGTTAGGGTCAAAATGACCCGGTGGTGGAGAATCAAAGAAAATGCTTGTTGAAAATTCTGCTGAGTGCAGATACAGAGTGGAAACTATACCTTACTACATCCTACTACACGTCTTACTACACCTCAAAACACACACACACACACACACACACACACACACACATATACACATACACATACTGCACATACAAACTATGCCTGCCATGGTCAGTGTTTGTTGCAGTACTTCTTTACCAGGTCATATGAGGTGAAGAATTGTCACGTTGGAGATATTTCACCCACTGAGACCCTTTGAAATGTCTAACATCACACAGACTAAAAGTTAAATCATCCCTCACTTTTCACAAACGCAAGCTATTATTATCTTTGTTATTATTGGAACTGAACTTTTCTTGCAGGAAAGGCTTTGTTGTGTAGTGTGTGGAAGAACCCAGGAAGTACTGTTCATAATTTTCACAAGGTGAAATTACTTACAGGGCTAGTTGAGGACATTGTCCATGTGTTATTTTGCAGACTACAAGTCCAAAAATGAATCTGTGGCTAGATTGTGGGATACAAAGACAGGGAGAGATATGTTTCGTGCAACCATGTCACCTGAGCGATTTCATACTGTATATTCTCCAGAGTAGTTCACTTCGATAACTGACACAAGACCAGCACATCATGTGAGAGACAAGGTGTGAGAGCCTTCCCAGAAACCTAGCCTCTGTGAAGATCGTCATGGCTTATCGTGCAGAGATGTCCAGCCCTGCTCCATCTGATTCCCTAACTTTCGATTTGTGTGTAAGATGTTTTGAACCGAACAATTGATGTTGTCACTATGATCATAATATCTAGACATTATTAAGCAGAACATTGTCTAGAACATTAAAAGTATTGGTTAATTTTGTCCATCATAGCAAATAGATATACATTTCTGTTTTTGGAGTAAAAAATGAGTGTTTATCATAAGGTAAATGTGGTCTAAATGGACTATATAATAAAATAAAACTAATAAATGTTATAATTTATATGAGCAATGAGTTGTTTATGCATGTCAAACCCATTTGTTTGGGACTAAAACATTAATAGTGAGTACTGGGTTATGATTTAACACCCCGGGTCAATTTGACCTACTAACATAATGAGTGTAACCAAAATGTTAACATAACCCAAGGGTTAAATCTTTTAAGGCAATCAGTTGTTCTGCTAACTTATTCGGGTTTACAGTGTACTAATTAGTGCGTTCAGGTGTTTCAGCCACACCCATTGCTCAGGTGCATAAAATCCAGCACATAGCCATGATATCTTCATAGACAAACACTGGCAGTACAATGGGTGATACTGAAGAGCTCAGTGCCTTTAAACATTACACTGTCATAGGATGCCACCTTTGCTACAAGTGAGTTTGTGGAAGTTCTGCCCTAATAGATCTTCCGTGGTCAACTAAATGCTAGAATTGTGAAGTGGAAGCATCTAGGAGCAACAGCAGTCCAGCCACAAAGTAGTAGACCACGCAAACTCACAGAATGGGGCCGCCTAGTGCTGAAGCACATAGCGCGTAAAAATTGACTATAATCTGTTGTGCCACTCACCACAGAGTTCCAAACTGCCTCTGGAAGCAACATCAACACAATAACTGTGTGTCGGGAGCATCAAGAAGTGGGTTTCCATGGCTGAGCAGCTGTACGCAAGCCTCACATCAACATGTGCAATTCCAAGCGTCGGCTGGACTGGTGTACTGTAAATCACGCTGCCACTGGACTGGAGCAGTGGAAACTTATCTGGAGTGATGAATCACGCTTCACTATCTGGCAGTCAGATGGACAAATCTGGGTGTGGAGAAACAATACCTACCGGAATGCATTGTGCCTACTGTAAAGTTTGGTGGAGGAGGCATATTGGTCTGGGGCTGTGTTTCAGGGTTTGGGCTAGACCCCTTAGTTCCAGTGAAGGGTCATCTTAATGCTACAGGACCCAAAAACATTTTAGACAATTGGGTACTTCCAACTTTGTGGCAACAGTTTGGGGAAGCATGATTGTGCCCCAGTGCACTAAGTGTGGTCCAAAAAGACATGGTTTGACAAGGTTGGTGTGGAGGAACTCGTGGCCTTCACAGAGCCCTGACCTAAACCCCATTGAACACCTTTGGGATGAATTGGAACAGCAATTGCAAGCCAGGCCTTCTCGTCCAACATAAGTGCCTGACCACACAAGTGCTCTTTTGGCTGAATTGGCACAAATTCCCACACAGACACACTTCAAAATCTTGTGGAAAGCCTTTCCAGAGCCTTCCAAGAGTGGGGGCTGTTATAGCTGCAATGGGGGGGGGCAACTCAATATTAATGCCCATGGTTTTGGAATGGGATGTCCAACAAGCTTTTTTTAGATGTGATGGTCAGGTGTCCACATACTTTTGGCCATAGTTTATGTACTTTCCGGGTGATAGTGAAGTACGTACTGTTTAATATAGTAAGCTATATGCCAATATTTGGACTGATTGGGACATACAGCCTAGTCATAAAATTGCATCTCAACATTCGATCATTTTGTTGTGCATTAACATCACGCCAAGTTTGAATATTCTACACAACATTAAGCACTATGTTAAAATTAACTAACATTTTTTATGAAAATTTTAATTCCACTATAAATAGAATCAATGAACTGCATTGCTTTTGCCACTGGATGTTTCAATTGCTTACAAGCCATTAGTACTAGTATCTTTGAATAATTTAAATAGTCATAAGAATTGAGCCCATGCTAGCGAGACCGAAGACAAACTTTACACTGTTGAAGCTAACCTTGCTTGAACAAAGGTAGCTGGCTACAGCTAGGTAGATACCGAGGACATCTGCACCTAATGGATTGCGCCTAAAGTAGCTAATAATGTTAACCTAGCATGCTACGTTTCATGGCACAATAAAGTTTTTCTTTCATACGTTAATGACATTGATGCAATAACTATCAATATAGGTGAGGATAACTGACTTTTTCATTAGTTGAAGAGAATCGTTGCAAACCCCTCTTTCACTGCACATACTTCAAAAATCCATAGCAAATCGTAGCACTTTTGGCATACTATTTTCAGCATACTATGGTTTTTGGACATACTTATCTTCTGGTATACTAATCTGCTTTTTGAGATTGAGTTTGTCTGAGCCTTTATGTTATTTCTTTCTTCATACATATTTTTTCTCACATTGGTTTTTGTATAAAAAAAACATCCAGTATAATTTTGGTTACAATTCAATATTGTTTTAAATAAAAACTATTTGATTTTCTTTTTCTTTGTTTAACTTCCTTTCTTACCTCTTAAAAGAACATTGGCGAAGAAAACTACAATTTCAGTAGAAGCCAGGTGTGGAGGAAAACGGACACAAAAGAAGCAAGCATTTGATCGCTTTAGGAATATACTTAATAATATCAATTTCATTACTGAATAATATGATTACTGTCAATTATTTTCTAGACAGAACCCATTTTCTTGACTGAACCAATGACATTTTACTTCTTGTATTATTACATAAACAATGATAATAAAATGACTATATGAGCATTGTTTTGTTCAATATTACTTTGCCATGATATGTGAAACCACTGACCACATGAATGCTGTTGGCCGGTTAGCTCAGTTGGTTAGAATGTGGTCCTAATAACACCAAGGGTGTGGGTTTGATCCCGTACGGGCCAAGTGCTTTTGCTAGGCTCTTCATCAGAAAAGAAACAGAAACAGTTTTATTGCGAAGTTTCACAACAAACTTGGAATTTGTTCTGGTCCATTGGTGCAGCATGTTTTGTACATAAGAAATAAAAACAAATAAGAATAATGGACTGAGCATAAAAACAGCAGACTGTGCATTAATACATCACTAAAAAATATACTACAAAATATGTAAGGTGCAAGAATTGTCCAGTTGAGTGTTGTGTGTGTATGTGGGGAAGGTTATAGCTTTGTCCAATTGAGATTGTTTGTATATGTGGGGAGGGGTCATAGACTTGTTTAGTTGAGGGTTGTGTACGTACATATATGTATTCATAAAGTTTAAACTTCTCTGACTGGTTTTACATGTTTGTACTAAACCCACTAGATTAAGAATAGGCAAATACTAGTTACCTGCTCAACCAGTTTTCATTAAATACATTTGAATTGGTATTCATTCAGATTCAGTCGCCAGCTCTGTAAATACTGTATTTACAGTAAAACAGTTTACGGATTACTAATGCTTTCATCCAAAATTTCATGATCTGTGGATTTACCCATGTAACAGGAAGAGGGTGACGAGTAATAGGAACAAAGATGGTGGATGAATAAGAAACGTAACACATGCCATTTACCTACGATTAATGGTTTGGTCATAGTTCCTGTTTATTTAATGGACGTGCGAGTACGCTACAAGTACGAGTGGAGTACGATTGTCAAGACGTTGATCGACGTTGGTACTCGACTTTCAAAGTGTGTTACATTGTGGGTATAGCAACTGTCCAGGAAAATGCATAAACCATATTCTATTAAGAATAGCCATTAAGTTCGGTTTACGCGATCGAAATGTCCATTTGAATAAAAACAGTCTGTATTCAACAGGATTAAAACCACAAGGTATCATGGGTACACTGACTGACTAATCTAAATATTTATGATGCATATAATGGTTTCCACAGTCAGTCTGCAGTCTCTCGCACCACCCACCCCTCCTCCAGAAAAACAAGCCAATGAGATGTCACGCTCTGGGACACCCCTTTCGTGGGGCGGGGGCATTAAGGAGACCAAAGTGGAGACAATTAGTGGGATGTCTTGTGCTCTTCACTGTTTCTTGGTAGACCTACCGGAAATGTTATACGCATGTGCAATAGTTATTGCAGCTGCGCTTTTTTCTTTCTGTCAGAACTGTATTGAGTCCAGTATACTTTAAGTAATTAAATTAAGTGAATAACGAATATGTATTACTTTTGGGACTAGAATGAATTATTTGCGCAGAACTCGAAAAGGAGTAGTCAATTTATCCGGTGTTGTATAAAAAGTAGGCTAAAATACAAGAAAAGTCCGCCTATTGGTTCAGGGAAGTCCCTCTGATAGGAAATCCCCTGTATGTCGGAATATTTCTTTCGAGATATATCTTTTTACACAATTGACCTCCTCCTCAGTATAATTTTGAAGACATGTTGGTTAACTCACGACCAGAAACTCTATCGAAGCAGACATAATAACTTCAAAAACTGATGGAATATTGAAGATTTGGACTTATCTGTTTGAAAGAGCGTTCATAAACTACCTCGGGAACAAGATAGACAATGGATGTCAATTTGGATAACGATGCGCTGAAGGCAAAGATACGGAGCTGTAATACACTGAATACTTTCTACCACGAAACCCAACTGGAAATTGACACATTAAGTAAGAAAATCTGCAAAAGAGACAATTTAATCGCAGATTTAAAATCGAGATTGGGAAAATACGAGAATACTTGTATCAATGTGGAAGGATATGACCCAGTTGTCATAGGTCCATCAAAGTCTTTGCTGGAAAGTTTATGCAAAGAAATCTGCAAACTGAAGCAAAAATGGAAAGACACAGAAACAAATGCAACTCAGCAAGCAGAGTTATGCCAACAAGTGAGTATAATTGACAAAATTATGTGTTCTACATGTTGCCTATGTGAATTAAATATTACATATGTCTCAATAAAACATAGGCCTATTGACGCATTTGATAGTCCTAAATGAAATATTAACTACTTCATGTATTACAACTATAATTTATTACATGTTTTTATTATTACTATCTATATTATGAAAGTAAAGGTATTTTCCAGTAGCTTAAGTCTACTGTAAATGGTTTACAAATTGAGACACTTGTTTTGACAAACTGAAACACTTTGTTTGAGACCCTAACCTCTAACTAGAAAGTGTGTAGGGAATTTAGTCGATCAAACAAACCAACCCGACTGGATTTAAAAAAATCCCTGCTTTGAAAAATATAGCGATACCTCTCTTTTTCTATTTCGAATTTAGTGTTATTTCGACTCAATTCCCCCCAAAATGAATACATTATTATCACATTAAAGCCACAATTTAATAAATAAAACATTTAAAAAGCAAAATTATCAATCAGTAATGTCAGACAACATATATTTAGCATTTGACTCCCATTTGACACTCAGGCCCACCCTATTCCCCCCTCCCTCCACAGCAAATACAGAGGTTGCAACAGGATTTGCGGGAGAAGGAGCGAGAGATAGAGAGTGTAACCCGTCGACCGGACCACGAGAAGGACCAGGAGATTCAGAGGCTTCGCTCGGCCCTGGCCGAGAGGGACCGTGTCCAGGCCACTCGGGCTGTCCTGTGCTCTTCGTTGGCTGAAGAGGCCGACCAGCTCCGTGGCCAACTGGGGGCCACAGTCAGGGTGTGTCAAGAGCTACTTGCCCGACTAGAGAGAGCAAAGAAAGGAGGAGAGACTGTGACAGAGGAGGTGGAAATGCAAAAGAAGGCAAAAGAGGTGTGTTGCGTGTCAAGGTTATATAATACATGTATAATAACATGGTTATTTAGGAGTTTTCTCTAAAAAGTAACTTACAGTTGCCACAAATTGTGTGAACTAACTTTTATATTCAGTATATGTGTCCCATGTGGGAATCGAACCCACAGCCAGACAATCCTGGTGTTTCAGGCAATAACATCTGATGCAGAGATTTGAACAGCAATCTGTTTCAAGTGAGCATAGTACCTGTATCAAACCTAAAAACAAAAGCTATGAAAAGGAGGTGTTTTGAGTGTAGTCTGGGGAATCTCCCTGTCTCTGACATTTTGTGCTTATCAGACAAGTTAGTCAAGTGATTTCTGTTGGATGTCTGGGTGAATTGTTTAAATTTGAGCTATTGTTTCCTCTTTTTATCGTCAGATGTTGGATTTTTCTGAAGCTGAAGGCGTTGAATCCCTGGTCAGCAAACTTCGAGAAGAGAACCATTTGCTAAAACAAAGAGTGGCATACGTAAGCAATAATACACTGTACTTTAGAAACTTCCTCTGAGTTGCACAATTCTAGTAATTCCCCCCAAATTTCCAGGTGTTCCAAAAATCAGACAGATAGATTTTTTCTTGAATCAGAAGTGAATGAAAGGTACCTTAAAAAACCTCCATCCATGATTTCTGGGAATTTAGGGAGAAAAAACTAATTTTGCAACAGAACTCCCAACTATACAAACTTAAAAATATTGAAGATCCAAATAAAAAATCCAACATTGTCATAGCTAGGGTTGCAAAATGTGCAAGTGTAAGTGTTCACTTAACTAATTTTTCACTTCCTTCCCTCCCACTTTCTGCACAGGTGGAAGGTCTGAACTCCAAATGGCAGAAGTATGACTTGAGTCGGGAAGAGTATGTGAGGGGTTTGTGTCAAAGGCTGAAGGATTCAAGTGCCCTAATGACTTCTTCCAGCCCTGCTCCAGCTGCGGGGACAACAGTCAGACCCAGGCATTTACAGGAGCCTGGGAATCGTCTTGGTTTGGTGCCCGGGTTTGCCTCAGCTAACACTGGGTTGCTGCAGCAGGAGATAGTGAGGCTCAATGGGCTACTGGAGGAGAAGATTAAGGACAGTAGGAAGCTGGGAAGAGAGCTGGAGGAGAGCAGTAGAAGACATCAGGAGCGTATCCAAACACTGGAGCAACAGGTTAGCGTGACAGCTTTCTTTTTTCATTTCTCCTTCCCTCCCTGTTGATCCCAATAAACTTAAAGGTTGTTATTGGCATGGGAAACATTGTTTTACATTGCCAAAGAAAATGCCAAAGAAAATAATAATGATAAAGATATTAACAAAACATGAGAAACACAGAAGTGTGTCTCTCTCACCTTCACTGTCTCTATCTCATTCTTTTACCTGTGGGTTAATATCCCTATTTAATGTCTTTCTCTCAGGTAGAAACACATAAGCATGAATGCAAGAGTCACACAGCACAGTCTTTAAAGAGGCTATATTGAATAAGGAACCTTACTTGTAAAACAAAGCCCTCTCTCTTCTATCTCACATGCAGCCTGTCTTTAAAGGGAACCTTGCACCTCATTTCAGTTGAATAAGAAACATGACCCCTTCTCCCTCACAGGTTCTCATCTACACAGATGACTTTAAGTCAGAAAGAAGAGACAGGGAGAGAGCACATGGCAGGATCCAGGACCTGCAGGAGGAGGTGTCTCGGCTACAGGAGCAGCTGCATGCGCAGGCACAGGTGAGGCCACACAAACGCTCAGTCATTACCATTACAATACATTAAATGTCCATGATAAGAATGCTTTCATGCCCATCTCATCGCCTCTTATTGAGGATTCATGATGTTATTTCAACCCATATATGCTCTTTGTGCAGTTTACAGAGGGTTAATATGTTACAGTATCACATTGGGGAACTTGACAGATCACTTCCCTAAAATGATAATAATGACAACATAGTGATAAATGTGTATGGCTGCAGAGATTCATGCTTTTGCTCAAAAGGGCTACTATAGCCAGCCAGTTTCACTGAGTAAAGTGTACTTAGGACTACAGAGTGGTTGTTCCATCTAGCTATCTTAAAATGTTTGCACTATCTGGATGAGAACAACTGCTGAGTGACTAAGAGATTACATTACTGTGTTATCACCGGATCTTCCCACTATGTAATGTAAAACAGTTTTTCTAATTGTCATTATTCCTTTGTCATCTAGATTCCTGCTAGAGATGCCACTTCAACCTGCCGACTACGACACCGGATCTCCCCACACTCTCGCCCAGACTCAGCCGAACCGGTGCTTCGGAACATTGCCGAACCGCCTGCAGCGAAGCGCCAAAGCGTGAACTTGGCTGGGGCGCCTGCTGCGGCCCTAGCCACTGGTCCCGCTTGGACAGAGCGCCAAGGCTCATCAGAACTCCAATGCCCACGATGCCTCACCACGTACGATGATGCCCATACTGCGGAGTACCTAAATCACTGTGAGGAGTGTGCCAAGCTATGATCACTGGTGTGAAGTTTCCCCTAGGTACCAATCTAGGATTCAGCTTCCCTTCTCCGAGTCCAACCCATAATTAGTTGTAAGGAAATTCTAGATTTACCCAAGATGAACATCTAGTGGCAACTTCACCTTACTCCCAAGCTACGAGAGGCACAACCAAGACTAAGATTGCTCTCTGACAATAACTGAGCACAGAAGCAGAAGCACTACATGCACCCTAATAAGGGTTTGGGAGTGGGGAGCTTTGAAAACTGACTAGTTCAACTGGACTGTGTTCATTAGGTACCAAATGGAAGAAAACTAACTGAACAGGGAGGTACTGCCTGTAGTTCAGATGTTTTAAATAGTTTTTCAGTTGCGTGCCCGAATGTACACTACCCTGCATTTTGGTTGTTAAAGGTGAATAGTGAATAGATTATTAATACTGAATGGGAATGTCTGTACTACCTTGGTGGTCATAGTGAGAGAAATAGAAGAAGCACTTTATTTAACAGTACATGAAAAAACGTTCAGCAGGAATCTAGATGCTAAAATATTATCAGAACAAACACCACTGGCTAACGTTTGTTAACAGAAAGTTATAAATTGTGTTAAATTTCTTAAAGGAAATACCAGCATCAAGTACTGTCAAATAAAATTCTACTAGCTTTTAAACAGCTTTGTTTTGGCAAATTTATTTCCAGGGAAAACCCACTCAGTGTTTGACATTGATCTGTATTCATGATTACATGATGCTGCATTGGTGGGTGCAGACATTGTTAATTGAGTTGGCTGTAGAAAATCTGGATGGGAATTGAATGTTATTTGTGATATTTTAATGTCACAGTTATTCAATTCAGTATTCCGGTATAAAATTGTTACCTATTGCACTTTCCTAAACTGTCTGCCAAAGTTACCCTTTAATGCAGTTTCCTTTCTGGCATGTATTGGGTTTGAAACACATAAGCTTCTTTCTTGTTGAAGAAAGTTTTAGGAATGCTGCCTTTGATTAACATGGTGCTATTTGCTGTGCTATGTATTGTGATGTTCTTCACGTGTTTTATGCTTCTTTTAAGAAATATTTTTTATTATAAATATATGTGTATATATATATATATATATAGATATATATATATATATTATGAAGACCTATTATATTTTTATGAGTGCTATGATTTTTGCCATATGTATTCACAATATTATATATGATTTATTATTTATTTCCTGTTAGTAGGGCTATTTTAAATTGGACAATCTTTAAAGTGCAGTCATAAAATAAACACAGTCTTCAAATCATGTTTTGAGGTGTCATCTGAATCCCGGTACGACAAGACAATGTAGGAGCCAAATTATCCATATCATGGCTATTTGATGTCAAACTGCATTTTGGAATAATTACTTTCAAACTAACAATTGTTTTTATTTTTTGAAGCTAGTTTTATAACAGATTTATAAAACATTAAAATGTGATAATCTGTTCAAATGAAAGGGTATTTTTGTAATAAAGTAATGTTCCTGGGCACGTAATAGAGTGGTTTGGGGTACAAATCAGAGAACACATCAGCTTAAGGAGCCTATGTTGGATTTGGAAGTGGTTTCTGGGTCACTGCCGGTCAAGTTTGGGTTGGGATGGAATGGAATAGCATTGAGATGATGGCAGCAGAAGTGAGGAGTGAATGTGTGAGAAGGCAAGAGGTTATGACCATAGATAAACCATTAAAACATAGGTCCCATTGGACCCAAGTGTATGTGCATGTGTGTTTGTGTCTCTAAGTTTGTGTTTGGCAGTTTGTGTGGGTGTGTGTGTCCCAAGTTGTTATTCCTGTGATTGTGACTCTGTGTTTGGTGGGGGGGGTAGCGCTCTTGTGACTATCTGTGCACACTTTGGAAAACCCCTTCCTAGAGTAGCCTGAATGGGTATGCTGTCCTGTGTGGCTACTGCATTCTCAGCTGTTCTGTGTTGCTGAAGGGAACACTGAAAGGGGCACCAGAGACCAGTGTCTGTGGCTCTGGTTACATCCTTCTTCTAACTCCAGTGTGGAATCAGTTGTCTTCAGATAAGTTATCAATTAAATAATTTGAAACAAAACAACCCAGCAGGTTCAGAACCAGTTTTTATGGGAATATTTTGGCAGTGGGGAACTGGACATTTCCCTGTTGGAAAGAACTCAACCCTGATGATGATGCAATTGTGTAATATTACTTCCTATGGAGGAGGATTGTAACCAAAGGGTTTCACAATGCGCTTAGGGTTTCAAATGTGACATAATTCTTTTGCACAAAACTTAATACAATAAACAATTCTAAACTCGAAACATGTAAACTTTAAAAAGGGTTCTTGGTAAGTAGGGATAGTAAGGGACAGAAACCTTAGTTACTCTTTTTTAACAAATGCAGGTGTAGCCTAACATATGAGAACTGTGAGCTCCTATGAGAAAGACCTAGCTAACTGTGTCAAGGTACTGTAACAACTGAAAGAGATAGAGAAACTGTCAGAGGTTTCAAAGTCCTCTAAACATCGTCACAAGCAACATTTCAAATAGCGCCCTACTGACTATGTAGGTACTATTCCTATAAAGAGCTGTAACAATAGTGTGTTAAATAGGGAGTTGGGTGTCGTTTGAGACTCAACCACAGTCTTGAGATGATGTAGAGTGGCATGCTAAGATACCCATACACTCTCTGGGGAAGATGTCTGTGGTCAGACCAGTTCCCTCCAGTCTCACATCTGTTTAGCGAAAGATGGGTGATTCTTTGAGGAGTTTTAATTCAATAACCTAAGATTTACACCTAAACTTAAGCTACCCCTAACATTTAACCCTAAATGACTAAAACCTAAGTAAACCCAATTCCCACTTTTACCCAAAACTTAATCTCTAGGCCAGAAATACACCTATTCCAAGCAGGAAATCTTGAGGGAACCAATTTGTCAGGTTTAAATATCTATGTATTGTCAGTCCTGGATCACACACACAGCCCCCCAAAAAGACATGGGTGGGTGGGCAGGGATTTCCCCCCTCACACGCTTTACACAACCACCTACATTACTGACTGGTCTATATGTGAACACACCACCCACCTGTATGGAGTGGAAACATATGGTGTCATACATCCCTTTGCTGTGCTCAGCGACCTTTTGATAGAAACAATGGCTGACTACCTACATTTACAAACCCATGAATCTCAAGTCAGATGACATGAGCCAAAAACAGTTCCTGGCGCCACCAGGTTTCCATTCATTTGGGTGTCTAGGAGATTTGTTGGTGTCATGCACTTTTTCAACAATGGGAAAAGTTAGACTGATACTCATCCAGACAGAGTACAGAACAGATAGATATGGCCTTTAATCTCACGTGGATCCGAAAATCATGGGAAATTCCCAATAAGGCAAAGGGAATTCCCAAAACGCACTGTAGGCGTCGCTCTCTGGTTTATTTGAAAGTTAAGCGTGATAGCTCTATACTTGAACGCTGTAGATCATTATTAGTTATGGGGGGGGTAAAGGCAGTTGGTATTACAGCAAAATCCCTTTGTTCCCGAAGACCAGGGAATTGGCTTGGGAGGTGTTTGCCTCTTGTCGGTAGAACATTTTGGATTATAGTATTTGGGAAAGACTGGGGTTCCCCAGAGGAAATGGATGTTTCTTTAATGCCTCAGGCACTACACACTGAAAATACCCCCCTACCTACTGATTACAAGCTACAGCCAGCCTTCTCAAAGCTCTGATCCTTTGTAATAGTTCTAATTGCCCAGCCCCCCTGTCATTGTCAAGAGCACTGCCTTGTGCTGAAATCTCAATAGCACCATGGTGATTTTCTAATCCTAGTCATTTGTGGCTAGGGATAGATTTATTCATAGTATATTCAAAGTGAAAGTGATGCCAATGGTTTTATGCAAAAAAAATTGAAATAATACATCATACATGTTCATTTTTCAGGAGACTTTCAGACACTGAAGGATGCTTGAGAAAATTGTTTTACAATTGTCTGAGCAAATGTTTATGGTCTTGTATGATTCAGTTAGTTCATTTTCTAGCACACCCTCGCCATCCTTAGTTGTAGGGAGATGTTGCTTATGAGGCATGTCCATTCTTACATCACTGGGGAGTGATAGCGATCAGGCTGTACAGTCAGTTGGTCAGTTATTCGTTACAAAAATAAACAATGACTAATATCATGGGCAGCATCTTTTGAATCCATGCTTTTTTTGTGATGGAAATTTCCCACATTTAATTACCAGACAAATATGAACATTAACAACTGATGGTGAAGGACAGTTGATCCTTGACAAATATGAGGAAGCAAGCCAATATAGGAGATTGTCTTCCCTTTAATGTCATTGTTACTCACTTCCTCCATTCTATGTCAAGTGTTTGAGTTCATCTATGATCTATCAAAATGTAGTTATGGCAGTTGTTTTGCATTGTAAGACTTGTAAGACTGTTCTGAACATGTACTGATCCATTGAGTCAGTAGCTACAAAGACTGAGGAAACACTTTACACCCTTATAAAGGTTAAATAATTACTATAAGTTTTAACACTAGTTTATACCTGTCGGCTTTAAGGTGTTACCGAACTGAACTGTAGTAAAAAAGGTCTCATAGGAAAAACATACTGGTAATTTTGTGACCTCTTTACTGTGAACAGTAACTGTGAGCAAGTTACTCATATAGTAAAACTGAGCACAAATCTACCTAGTGACTAGTTCGTCTTTTGATTATTCATATGGAAATTAGCTCATATGATCAAGCACTTGCATATTCAAAGCATTAGGGAAATTTCTACATTTCTTCATACCTGCTATAAAGAAATAACCCAGTGGACTAATTCCCGCCTTGAGCAAGCTGTCTTTTGTTTAATGAATCTCATCGCAGCACTTCTTGGCAGGATGTTAGACAAAAAAAGAAAGGAAGTTCAAAGATGACAGATAGCCCCAAAAAGTTCCCTTTTTTGTGGGTGTCAAATAAAAAAAGGTATTATCACATGGTTTGCCATTTTAGGTTCAAATGTTCCTGTGCCCCCTCAGGAATACATATTCAGTTTAGAAATAGTATTGAATACTATTGAATACAATTTATCCAATTTAAAAGGCTGCATTTCAACCAGAACACCACAATTTCTTGTTATTCCACAAACACAACCATTTTACCATCAGAGAGAGAACCTAACATTTCAGACACCGTCATCAACCATGTTGTCCCCCCCCAGGGTTTGCTTAATATCAAAGAATCAGAACACATTTTTCTAAAGGACTGAGTGCATTGAACCCACATTCTCACCACTGACTGTTCCTTACCTTTTCACTGTCATTGCGTAAGGTCACAAGTTAAAAAATGTCAGGTCCTGGGGACCCAGAAATAGCACCCCGACTGATCATGTGATTGACTGAACAGTATCGACGGCAGAGATGCCAGAAAGCATGCGTGACTCACAGCATCAGTATTGCAATTATGAGCCAAACATTCCCTGAGTGCACAACTGGTAAAAATTACTCACCTTTGGGAGGACGGTAATGGTAAACATTTGAAGCCCCTTGGTTTTAAGTTTCACACAGTGGTGGGCTTGTTTAGTGCTACAGTATAATTTTTCTGTAACAACCTGCTTATGTATTTAGAATGTACAGTGCAGTACATAGGTATTTGGACAGTCACACTAGTTTTATTGTCTTGTCTCTGTACTCCAGCACATTTGATGTGAAATTAAATAATGTTAACATAGTTGTTAGTATATATGTGCGTGTATATGTATATCAGTCCACAAAACCTTAATCCAGAACTCTGCAGGCTCTTTTTAGTATTTTTCAGGCCATCCCTTTTTTGAGACTAACTAGAGTCTCGCATCTTGTAGTTCAGCCTTTGTAGTACCTCCAGGAGGGTTCCTGATCTGTCAGACAGTTTTTTCATTATGGCAAATTTTGCCATTGCTGAGCTTTCAACTTCTTAATGAATAAAAAATAAAGGGCCTGTTTCGCAGACACAGATTAAGCCTAGGACTAAAAAAACAAGCTCAGTGGAGTTCACTATTGAATTAGATTTTTTAGTTCCAGACTAGGCTTAATCTGTGTCTGCGAAACTGGTCCAAAAAATATTGATCTGGGTATGTCTAATGTTTTTACTCTGTCTGATTGTATTATTATGATTTATCTGCATCATGATGGCCATCTTGATTAGCATTGACACTTTCTGGTCCTTGTTTTGTCAGACAACATCAACTGACACCAAATGCAAATTGTACAATCAAGACAATACAAACTGCTTGTTTGAGCATGCACTAATTACCGAAAAAATCATGGCTAATAAAGACAGCTGTGAAACCAAATACTTTTGGTAATCTTAAATGGGGGGACTACATAAAACTGAATTTCATTGTACAATATGTGGATGGATAGAATTTTCAGCCTCCATCCAGATAAAACAGGAGAATAATAACATTCCATTTATATAGTGGCTTTTTATCAACAGAGCTACTCACTGTGCTTTACATTGTAAGCAGGAAGCCCACCATTGTAAGCAGGAAGCCCACCGATCTACTATCGGTGTATCACCCATCTGGGTGTTGCATGATGATCAATCAGGGCCAGATTTCTCACCACATATCAACTAAGGTAGAAAAGTGATGTGTGAATTAGCAATGAGGTGGACGATCAAGTGTCCACAAAAAGAATAGTGTCTATAGGTTGGGAATTTACTCAGGACTAGCATTTCTTGAGTCTTACTCTAGCACATAGGTCTTCAACCCTCTCCTGACGACCCCCCAGCCACCTCACAGTTTAGTTTTAGCCCTGAACTAACTCACCTGATTCAACAGGTAAGGGCTTGTTAATTAGTTAATATGTTGATTCAGGTGTGCTAGCTTTGGGATACATCAAATAGATGGAATGGCTGGGGGGTCCCCAGGAGAGGGTTGAAGACCTATGCTCTAGCAAGTTACAAGGGAGATTTGTGAACATTGTCAGAACACCTGTTTATTGTCCCCAAAGATGACCACTTAGAGGGCAATGTGCCCTTCATTACCCAGGAGCAAGTGGCATTCAATTTCAAGACCAAGAAAAAAAAAAAATAAGAATAACCGCTACAGGCCCTCCAACACCTCTTCCACCCTAATCAAATGTCCTTCCAGCAGCTGAATAGTATCAACCATGCTTAGCTTATTGGGGACCGGCAGTGGTATTTAAGGTGGTAGAATGGACCACCACCAATACATTTGGGGAACTATACAGTGAGGGAAAAAAGTATTTAATCCGCTGCTGATTTTGTAAGTTTTCCCACTGACAAAGAAATTATCAGTCTATAATTTTAATGGTAGGTTTATTTGAACAGTGAGAGGCAGAACAACAAAAAAAATCCAGAAAAACACACGTCAAAAATGTTATAAATTGATTTGCATTTTAATGAGTGAAAAGTATTTCATCCCCTCTCAATCAGAAAGATTTCTGGCTCCCAGGTGTTAAGATTTCTGGCTCACACTCTTAAAGGGAGTGCTCCTAATCTCAGTTTGTTACCAGTATAAAAGACACCTGTCCACAGAAGCAATCAATCAATCAGATTCCAAACTCTCCACCATGGCCAAGACCAAAGAGTTGTCCAAGGATGTCAGGGACAAGATTGTAGACCTACACAAGGCTGGAATGGGCTACAAGACCATCAGCAAGCAGCTTGGTGAGAAGGTGACAACAGTTGGTGCGATTATTCGCAAATGGAAGAAACACAAAAGAACTGTCAATCTCCCTCGGTCTGGGGCTCCATGCAAGATCTCACCTCGTGGAGTTGCAATGATCATGAGAATGGTGAGGAATCAGCCCAGAACTACACGGGAGGATCTTGTCAATGATCTCAAGGCAGCTGGGACCATAGTCACCAAGAAAACAATTGGTAACACACTACGCCGTGAAGGACTGAAATCCTGCAACACCCGCAAGGTCCCCCTGCTCAAGAAAGCACATGTACAGGCCTGTCTGAAGTTTGCCAATGAACATCTGAATGATTCAGAGAACTTGGTGAAAGTGTTGTGGTCAGATGAGACCAAAATCAAGCTCTTTGGCATCCACTCAATTCGCCGTGTTTGGAGAAGGAATGCTGCCTATGACCCCAAGAACACCATCCCCACCGTCAAACATGGAGGTGGAAACATTATGCTTTGGGGTGTTTTTATGCTAAGGGGACAGGACAACTTCACCGCATCGAAGGGACGATGGACGGGGCCATGTACCATCAAATCGTGGGTGAGAACCTCCTTCCCTCAGCCAGGGCATTGAAAATGGGTCGTGGATGGGTATTCCAGCATGACAATGACCCAAAACACACGGCCAAGGCAACAAAGGAGTGGCTCAAGAAGAAGCACATTAAGGTCCCGGAGTGGCCTAGCCAGTCTCCAGACCTTAATCCCATAGAAAATCTGTGGAAGGAGCGGAAGGTTCGAGTTGCCAAATGTCAGCCTCAAAACCTTAATGACTTGGAGAAGATCTGCTAAGAGGAGTGGGACAAAATCCCTCCTGAGATGTGTGCAAACCTGGTGGCCAACTACAACAAACGTCTGACCTCTGATTGCCAACAAGGTTTCTGCCACCAAGTACTAAGTCATGTTTTGCAGAGGGGTCGAATACTTATTTCACTCATTAAAATGGAAATCAATTTATAACATTTTTGACATGCGTTTTTCTGGATTTTTTTGTTGTTATTCTGTCTCACACTGTTCAAATAAACCTACCATTAAAATTATAGACTGATCATTTCTTTCTCAGTGGGCAAACGTACAAAATCAACAGGGGATCAAATACTTTTTTCCCCTCACTGTACATATAATACCACACTAGAGTAATACTAAAACATGATTATAAAAGTAACTATAATGAACTCTACAAAAGATGCACCGCCATGGAAAAAAAGCACGGACACCAGACACATCCTGCCATACTACTGTATTCCATCTTTCAAAAAAGAAAGACAAGATTTTAATATTACTTAACAATATGTTAAAAAGTAGCCAGTTTGGCTTCAGTGTTAATACAATATACACTCTATAACAGATTGATAGTGTGAGTATTGTTCATTTTTTCCAATTTCATTCTGAAAGTATTCGGATACAAGCTGGCTACAGGTCAAAAAAAAATAGGAAAAACTGTAACTGGTACGCTTTTACTTAACAGTATTGTTAAATGGAACTGAACCCCCCCCCCCCAAAAAAAAAACATTGTCAAGTATTAAGCCAAGTTCCTCTCAGTTAAGTGAGAGTTGTTGGAGCATGGGAGGGTGCGACGGACCATGCCCATTTCTTTGTCAGTCATCTGAATGAGATGCCGTGCTAGGAATTGTGGGTAACAGGGGGATAATAAGCCACAGAAACTGAATTAAAGGCTTTTAATTCATTGTATAGCTCATTTTTTCTCTGATTTTTTTTCCCCATGTATGCATTATTGGAAGCGTTCCTTCCAAACAAAGTGAGTATCTTTTGACTAAGAAAGCCAAAAAAAAACGGTCAGAACATGGCTTTTCAAGTGAAGAGAAATGCCCCACTCACAGACTAAAAGCACACAAGCACGCAAGAAAATAACAAAATTGAGTAGAAAGTAGCATTTTGTGATTTTTCTTTTGTGTCTCATTTCATATTTTTCTGCTTGAGGATCAGCCCAATGGGTTCATTGTGGGATCGCACAGCAACACGGAACAAGGCGAAGCAGCATGGGTGGGCGTGATTTGGGCACAGTAGGGCTGCGGGTGATGGGGGCCGTAGTAGCAGTTTGCGTGGTGGATGTGGGGGTGGTTGCCGATTGCTTTCTGCCACAGTCTGTACTTTTTCAACCCGTCAGTGGGCGGCAAATGTGGCTTTCTTCAAGCTAAAGTTGGACCAGTTGATTGAGAGCCGTTGTCGGGTCTGCCTGGCGGAATCTAAGCAGAACCTGAGGAGGCAGTTAAAAAGCAAAGTTTAAGATCCACTATAAAACATTTGCGACTGGGGGTATTCGTAAGGAGGTAAGTATGCTCAAGCTACATACCAATTATCGCTTCTTCCACTTAAAGTGTGCATGTTTCTTTAACTGATTAGAAAATAATTACTCAAATCCAATGGTTTTAGATGTGGTAAGTAATAATCACAATATAATAGGCGGGTCCAGTAAATGTAAATCATACCCATATGTTTTTATATTGGGTCATATATTGGGAATCAACCATTACTGACAGTAACCCTGGAGTAATTAGGGTTAACTGCTTAATCAACTAGAAACAAACATCAAAAAAATAAAATTACAAAAAGCTAGCAGTTACTGGCCCAACCTTCTAACCCCCTAGGCTGCATGCCACCTAATGAAAAACTGTACATAGCTAAAGTCAAAATAAGTGTAAGAAAAAAAGACTATACCTTTTGAAATACTCCACCTCCCTCTCAGTCTCATCCATTTCAGTACTGTCCAAATCAATGTCTTTGGGCAGAAAAACATCATCTGCAAGAAGAGAACAGTGTCACAAAAAGCTAACTAAACAGATGGCAAAACCCAAAATGTTAAGGTGCTACCTGTGTTTCTGTTGAGTCAAACATCGTATGCATCGTAAATCTAAGTTTTGTATTGTTCCAGTTAAAATGTCTGGATGTCGTACGTGCCGAAGCACATCTGCAGCCCTAATGCTTATGGTCCTACAGGGATAAAGGTAGCCTAAGATAGCCTAGTATAGTTTAGCATAGCATATTATACAGTAGGCAAGCATAGCCTAGCACGCTGACCTATTGAGTTGTTTGTCTTGTCAGCCTTCTTCTTCTTGTTTTTTTTGGCCTTTCCCTTGGGCTGGGGGGACTCAGCGGTGGGGGGCTTGCCGTTTTGCTGCGGCAGCTCCGTCTGTGAGGTAGGAGGTGGCGAGGGCTCTGACAATGGCTGGCTCCTCTCTTCTTTTGCCTGGCTTGCCGACTGCTGATGGTGCTGCCTCTTCCCATTGCTCCTCTCCTCCCTCCTTTGTTCGGGTGCCGGAGGGGAGGGTAGGTCTTCGGCGGGCCTGGGGCGAGCAACTTTGGCGTCTTGCGGCAGTGGATGTGTACCGTTGGTGGTGGTGGTTGCCATCTTAGAAGCTGTTTCCCAGCTCTTGGAAGCCTCTGGGGCTTTCTTGACCACTACAGCCTCGCTGGGAGCTTGCCTGATTGCTGGCTGTGGCGGCTGCTGTTTGGGCTTGGCTTTGCCATTGATGTCAGTTGGTTGGGGTGCTGTGGAGGTGCCGTTGTGGAGGAAGGAGTCTGGGGGGTTGGAGTTGGTGGTTTCTGGGGCAAAGGGGGTTGGAGTGGGGGCTTTCTCCCTGTTAGTCTTTGGGCTGTGCTGTGAGAAGGGAGGCTGGGGCCGGGGTTGTGGCTGGGGTCGCGGATGGTGCTCCAGTCGGGGCTCCTTGTGGCCAGGGAGGCGCATGAGGCTTTGCAGGAGCTGGCTCTTGCCGTTGTGGAGGTTCTCTAAGACGTTCTGAGCCGTCTGTTTGAGGGGTTGGGGGTTGTTCTGAGGTACGGGGGTGGGCTCCTTGGCTTTCTCCTTCTTTTTCTTTTTGGCGGCGCGGAGGTGCTGCAGCTCCTGCAGTCGGAGGAGTTCCCGTTGGAGGGCCTCCTCCTCCCGCCGCCGCCGCTCCTCCAGAAGCTGCTGCTCCTCTCGTTGCCGGGCCTCCGCCTCAAGACGCGCTTTTTCCTCCATCTGAGGGATGCGAAAGGTTTAGATTACATTCGTCCTCTGCCTCATTTTGTAACATAAAACTCTGGTTTAAACAAACTTTACATTTTTACTACCATTGGACACGGCTCGCTTAGAAAACCCCTTACAATCTCACATAAGGGACTGTTCAACCCAAAATCAAGTCTGGATTTTAACACTTCACAGTTAGAACAAAGCACAATTTTAAAGGAACAATTTACAAAACAAATGTTTAAAAAGCTTTAAAACCTTTTACCTTTTTCTGTTTATGGCGGGCTCGTTTGGCAGCCTTGGAACTAGAGGCAGGCTTGTTGTCGCTGGCGCTGTTGATGAACTGCAGCAGGTCCTCCACCCGCCGGTGGTCTTCCACGCTGCCAGTGCCACTGTCTTGCTCCACCGCGGGCGGCTGTTCCTCCCTCTTGGGCTGCTCCTCCTTCCGCTTGGTCAGACGCAGGCGGAGCTTCTCACGCATCTCCGCATAGTTGCGGCTGGTGGGCGCTGCAGGGGGCTTAAGGAAGGGATAGGGGGTTTTAAATTCTAGGAGTTTTAAGGCAAATTGTGTGTTTACTGTGTTCGACATTCCCTAGAGCACAAGAATATTTAATCTAAAGAATATACTTTCTAGTCATTATATGGTCAATTGTGGAGTTAATGTGGGAAAAATGTACTCTGAAATAGATGTGGACCGGAATGGAACGCATTCTGCAGTGTACAGTATATGAAGCATGTTGGTGTCATCAAAGTCTGCTGGATCACCCTAGGCCTCAATACTAGATAACTTAAGGCTTGTTTGGAGTAGGCCCCTAATGCCAAATGCAATATACATAGTGTCAACTCACTAGAACAGGCCAGTTTATATGCTGTCTAGTTGTTAATACCCCATGTCATTCCAGTGAAGATTTGTATATTTCAGTATTTAGCAGATAGCGAAGTGGTTAGTTTTGGGCCAGATATCCTCAAACCGACAAGATGGAAGTATGTTAATCCTAATTGCTACGGTACGTTTCTAGGGACAACAGCTTCTTTGAAATTAGAAAGAGGAACATATAAAAAAAACAATTGCAGGCTTTTGTTGCAATTTTCTGGATTTTCCTGCTTGTTGGTCTATACACTAAAATGGCGTTAACGTGTGTCTTACCCCGCCATGGCCGAAGAACTCGCAGTAGCAGCAGTCACAATATTTCCCTTCTTTCTGGTTGGTGGAGGTGGAAGTGGAGGAGCTGTGCTCCGAGCAGCTGTCCTCGTCCGGGCTCTCCTCGCCGTCAAAGCCCTGGTGGTCGTACGCCCCGTTGGCCTCACAGCGGTGGCCCTCACATTCAGGGTCACTAAAATGTCAAAAAACACAGTAAAGGGTCAACATGACACTAACCATTAAAAAATAAATAAATAAAAAAGGAGTAGGAGCATTTTTCCAAGTAAATGTCGGGATCTCTCTACTGTCAAATAAAATGCTTTTTGTTACACATAAAACCTAGTTGGCTAGAAGCCAGCTAAAATCAGATTTGCGATTCAGTGGTTTCCAACAGGCATGGATAAAGGAGGGAGCAAGTTGTGCCAACCAAGACAACATCAAATATGAATTCATACATCTAATGGGTAATATTTGCATTACCCATTAGATGTATGAATATTTGCAGCCAGTTAATGTAAACATTTTGTTGAAGACAAAATAAAAAAGGACTCACCTGCACACACTGGGAGGGGCACTGATAGGCCCGTCAGCTGGGGCGGAGGCGGGCGGCTCGGCGGGAGACAGGCACATTCCCTGGTGGTGGGCCTCCATGAAGCCTGGGGCCGGAGTGGCCATCTTTGGGAAGGGCTGCGAACCCATGCTGGGGAGGTGGTGCTGGGAGTGGCCTGCGGATCCAGGTGGGCCAGATGAGAGTGGAGGGAGCGAAGGAGGGCCTGTGGGGCTATTCCTAGGGGCGACGGGGGCGGGTTGTTGTCTATGGTCCTCTTTACCTATAGTGTGAAATACATCACCTGGCAGAGACCAAAAAGACTATATTTAAAAAATGCATTAGAAATTTTGCACATTCAGCAGCCGGTAAGTGAAAGAAGTAATCTTGAAAAGCGCAACAACAGAGAAAATATGCAATGATCAGCACCATGCAGAATTCTGTTTAGCGAGTCATTGGTGGATCATTGTGAAATTTGCTTTTCAGATCTGTATTTGGAACATCCTAAATTCAGTTCAATGCATGAAACAATTTAGACAAATTCCCATTCTCAAACACCCTCTCTTCCAGGCCAAAAGACCTGTGAAACACGTCAGCCGCACTTCAAGTCTAAAATGGCCTTTTCTTCTCATATGAATGTTCATTGTTCACTCACAGCAGAATCACAGAAGCAGCCTCCCCGAGATTTCATTTCACTAATTAAACATGCACTTGGGTTAAATGCTCAGCCCATTGAAAATCCTATGGTTTTTCAAAAACACACTGTTCCTGAAAAGTGATCTCACCCTGTCTCAGAAACATCTCTACCAACTCAAATCTAAGTATGATTGAGGTGTGAAGCAGGTTGTTTGAAGAGGGAGGGAAGGATGCAGACCCAATTATAAACAAATTATTGTTTTGCATGGTGAGACTTTTCAGATGCATAGAATTCAGTAAGGATGATATGATTAATGATATATGACTGGAGTGGCTCTTTAATGTCAAGGAGAGGAATTCATTTCAGAAAATTAAACCATAGCCCTCTGTCTAGTTAACGCTAGCCAAGTGAACTCCACCCAAATGACCACCGATTCCCAGGTCTTTCACACTGCAACATTCTAGGAGACGTCCAGATGACAAGTACAGGTAGACCCTTCAAGGCTCTGCTCCAGAACCCATACTAGCTCCGCTCCAAACCCCATTTTAGCACAGAAAATAGTAAGAAAACATTTCTATCTGTATTGTTGAAAAAAGACTCCTAAGTGAGCATTTCACTGTACAAGTTTTTGATAAATACAATACGTTGCAACATGGGGTCAGCCCTAAGCTGTGCTACTCCGTCCTCAGTTTTACCTAAGGAGTTGGGTCTTTTAGATGAAACTTGGATGTGATTATTACTTGACTGGACAGTGGTGGCTGTGCACGAGACTGAGGCGCTGGAGGCCGAAGTGGCCATCGCCACTTTGTTGGCCTCCAGGAAGGCATCTTGGAAATTGTAGAGACACTTCTTCTTGGCGCCATTCTTCCGCTCCCGGGGTGGGGCCTGCTGTTGTTCCGACGGCGAGGGAGGGAGGAGGTGTAGTGGGGCGGGCTCTGATGTGGCGCCGTGGGCGTGGTCCCCGTGGCAGTGGCCAGAGGAGGGGGGGGTGAGAGGCAAGTCGGGGTGGAGGGGTGGACCCAGCATGTCCCCTGGAAATAGAAACAAAACAAACATTGTTTGTAAAACGTACTTTAATTCAGCCACAAATGTCTTCAGAACACTTTCACATTCAAATTGTCTAGCTCAAAGACAGAAGAAGGCTAGGGGTTTAAATTCAGCAGCACTTGGCTTACAGATGGTTTAAACTCTTGATTATTTAAGCTCTCTTGGCTATCTGATGCCCCATTAATTACTCTAAATTTTTGTGTCAGCATTTTTATTTATCACGCTTTGTGTTGTAAACGCACATCCTGGAAGAGGATCTCTAACAACTTCGAGAGGCATTAATAGATAATGTATAGCCACAAAGTCCAAATTTTACTTTTTTTCTTTATGTAAGATTATTTTTAAACATGAGGCTAACAGTGTGGTGGAATTCAGAGTAAAGGTTATTATTTACAGTAGAAGTTATTATTAATGGCTGGAGAAATGAGTTGCAAAACAGGAGCTGGCTGTAATGTACAATATGAGATCCTGTTCAAGTCCAAAGATTTAGATGGGTGAGAAAATCCACTGGAAACAAACGATAACAACGTCTGTCAATTTATACACAATTAAAGTGTATAGTCTCTATAGGTACTAGAACCCCAGTGGGTACATTGCCAATCCACAGGGGTATTTGAGAAGACTCAGAGTATAAGCCTACAGGTAAAATGAACACAAGCAGGTTGGGAGCCAGTGGTCCATGGAGTGGATGAATTGTACTTCCACCTCCAGTTGCTTTTGAGAAGTTGAGTAAGAGATTATGCAATTGAGAAAAATCAAACCTCATCCCCTCTGACTGAAAGAGTTCTAATAAAACGGGTCCCTCCATTAGTCTACATTGGGGATAACTTATTGTCCTGTAGTGGGGTAGCTAGCTCATCCGTGTTGGGTAGAAGTTTCTCTTTAGCACAGATTTAGGATCATCTTAATAATCTCCCATTCAAACCTTACCCATTAATGTGGAAAATGTTAAACTGACCCAAGATCAGCATTAGAAAGTTCGCCCTAAACCAGCTCTCTTGAGGGGGCTTGGGCTGTGTGACAAGGTATTTTCCCACCTGGCAGGGGCTCCTGCAGCAGCACAGACGGATTCCAGTTCTTCATCATGGCGGCGTCACAGATGTTCTCAAACTTGAGGGATAGGCATTGCAGGGAGCTATTCCAGTCACCGGCGCCACCACCAAAGCAGTTCTGGTAGACGTGGTCGGGAAGGGAGGGACTGAAGGCCTGCTGCTTGGGCCCTGTGTGGCTCGACGTGGGGGCCGGGGGAAGAGGCTGGCAACAAGACGGAAGGATTGTTTTACTAGAGACTGATTCCAATGACACAAATGACAAAAGACCAAAAATACATAGGGGGCCCAGTTTCCAAGACAGACTGAGTCATTGACCTAAACAAAAAAAACATTTCCAATCAAGATTCTCAATTTTAGTCCTTGCTTTTTAGTACAGGGGTAGGTTTTATCTGGTTCAAATCTGGACTATGTATTTTTTGGGGGGGACCTCCAGTCTCAGGTTATTTTCTAACAGTAAATGTGCTTTTCATAAAACTTCCCTAACATTTGCTCTGAGGGTGAGTTTCATTAGCTACGAACTCCAGTTAGGAAAAGATAACCTAATGATTCTGTTACATCCTTGCCCGTGTGTGTATACACATAGTTCAAATTGTCTCTAAGCATATAGAAAATCAACAAAGAATCGAAGTCATCTAGGACAAGGTTTAATGTCTTATGGAAGACCAGCTAAAGTAAATAAGTACTAAGACGTCCCAGCTACAATTGAATATGCTTGGACCCCTGTTTTCTCCACATATTATGCATTTTTTCTTCATAGTTAAGGCTTTTTACAGATACTTTGGATAACCGAGAGACAAACTAGAACATTTCAATGAATTAGATAAAGCGCGACCTCTTCTGGCAAAGTTATGCAACTACAGTGAGACATCAATCTGAAGGTGTAATGAGCTGAATCACTTCCTTGTGATGTCTGTAAATCCCCTGAAGAAGGGAATGTATCAATGAAAAGTTCCCACGGTAAAAACACCCAGAAATACCAGTTGAGGGATATGAGAGATGTTACCACTCAAAACATAACAATGTTAATCCCCCTCAGTTTTCTAGACAGTGTCTGTATTTGACTGGCTCCATCCCAAAATACACTAAATGACTACTATTCATTGTCTTCTCTCCCACAAGGCCACTGGCATGGCTCAACTCTTAAAACCCATACAGATCAGTGGTAAATCAGGAAGGAACTAGTAAAGAAAGCCTTGGAAGGTGATTTTCTGTCAATGATTGAGGAATAGTAAATACATGGTTTGTACAGACATTGGCAAGTAAAATTCAAAGACTTTAAGTACTTTTCCAAGGACCTAACTGTAATATGGAAGGAGATAATTTGACCTAAATGAAATTTTGTTACATCAACAAAGGGGGAAAATAAATAGTCAAAAAGTAAGTAAAAAATGCTACAATGCGTTTTGGGGTAAATTTGGATGGCCTAAATTGCACTGTGCTGCATTGCAGACTGTTGTGCCAAGTCCCCAGCAAAAAAAAATGTGTTATTGGGAGACATAAATTATAATGTTAGTAACAGTTAATTTTAACCTATAATGATCAAATTACCAGTTTCAGTTGTTTAAATGGGTGGTTTAAAGGAATCCAGCGTATTATTTCTTCTATAATTTAGTTGCGCTTTAGTTGAGCTGGCTTACTGGCAAAGAATGGTGACACTATCAGGACAATGATGAAGCCTGTGTATGTAAGTTAGCAGTGGTATTCCTCTCACCCTAGCCATATGAGATATTGAAGAGTACTGGATGCCAATTTCAAACAAAAAAGGCATTTCTGCATTGGAACGCTTTATGAAAAGCAGAGTCTAACTCCATCATTATGCAGTTGTCCTCATAACAACGTGCAGTTTTCCAGGTACAAATGAAACACACCCACAAGTATTACAGGTACAAATGAAACATAAGCACAACAGCAGAAAAGCTGATTAATCATGTAAATCAAGTAAATGTCTGCTTTTCAAGCTATTGAAATACTTCCGAATACAACGCAGGGTTCTTAACCCTGCATCTCAATTTTAAAGAGTTATCTATTTGGATTTTGGATTCTATCAGAAGAAATTAAAAAAAAAACTCTGAAAAGAACAAGAGTAGCCAATAATTAATTCAATCTACTCATTGTTCGTCTTTATATTTAGTGTAATTCTATCCGACAAGGAGATATCCAGACATTAAAAAAGACTTAAAAAACAAGAAACCAGTGAAGGGTAGTTCAGCTGGCCTGCAATTAGAAGGAATGAATGTTGTTGCCCTGGCTGGATTTGATCCGCTGTGTCCTATGTGACAGACTGTCTTTAACCACTACGCTATTTGTAGCTAAGGGCAACGGGTACTTTAAGCTACCAACATTGGCGTTAACACTAATCTAAGGACACCTGAAAAAACACTCATTGACTTGATAAGTGCTAACCCAATTTCTCAAAGTGGCGGTGGCGCGGGTCGATTCACTCACCTTGCTGTGCGAGAGAGGGGGGCTGGGGTAGAGCGTGGGGTGCAAAAGGGGCCTGGGCAGGTGCGAGAGGTTGTGCAGGGGAAGGTGGCCGTGGATGTGGGGGTACAGGTGGAGGGCTGGGTGGCTGGGAGACTTGTCGCCGCCACCCCCGGTGAAGAACTGGTGGTGGTGGCCAGATGAGGGCGTGTGGAACCGGTTGGGGGGGAGCGGGGCAGCGGGGCCCAGGGGGGCGGGGGAGGAGGAGAGGTCCTGGTTGCACACGTGGCACTCGCATGCATGCTGGACCTGTTCCGCCTGGGACGAGAAACCAAAATGCTGCTGTGAGATTTCCTTTCAAGTGTACCAGTGCTGCTCATCTTTTCCTCCCCTCTTTTAAGAAATAATTAAGCTACATTGAAACACAAATGGTATTTCAAGTGTATTTTAAGGGTAGGGGGATTTCATCCGGACACCTATTAGCAAATGCCAAAAGCATCAGATACTCTGACCCCTACTACGGCCAAAAGCATCTTACTCTTTCTGGGGTCCATACAAAAGCAAAAAATTACATGATACATGAAGTATATAAAAGGAATGCTGCAAAGGCATAAATTACATTTAAAATGAGAGTATAACAAAAGACAGTCTACAGAGGGCAAATCATCAGTCATTTGCTTTAGTTTAATGCCTGTCTCTATAGGCATCCTGGAAATCGGTTAATAGGTTTGTGGAAAAATAACATTGCATCATGGCATACAAATAAAAATTCCAACAGCTTGCTAAGAGCCAGCAGTAGGCTGTCTTGTTGGCTGTTACAAACAGTAAGGGCTGCTTTCTCATTCTTTGGCAGCGGAAAGACCTTTACTTTTACTCAACAAGATAATCCATGATGCCCTAGTTGCCTGTTGCGGTTGTACCTGTTGGTGGGGGTAGTAGGGCGGAGGACTGTTGCTCTTCCCAGAGGAGCGCTCCCCCTGCTGCCTTGGAGGCTCCCCGCTGCTCTCCCCATCCGCCTCCTCTTCGTCGCCCTCCGATGAACTGCTGCTGCTGCTGCTCCCTCCAGGCGACTGGACAGAGAGAAAAAAGAGAGAGAAAGTGAGGAAAAAAGTGAATGAAAAACAGAGAAAAGAGAAAAAGATTCCCCCAGTTAATGGTTAAAGTCAGGAATGGGGGAGAGGAAGCTGACGCTATATCTGTGTTGTTGACCATGCACACACCTCATCTTTGAGTGCCATGTTCTCCGCGCCCCCATTGAGCTCATTATGAATGCCGTTCATGCTCGTCACCACCCCTGGGTCCTCATAGCTGGCCATGGGGTAGATGTTGGAAAACTTGCCCGACAGTGGAGGCACTTCATCGTCATCACTGCCACTGCAAGAAGAGAAAAAGTGAAAGCGAAAGAATGACAGGTGACTCTGAAAACAGGAGTGGCTCTGTTTTCATTGTCAGCGTATAAGATGTTCCATTTAATTTGTTAATGGGAAATCCCATACCTGTTTAAGGTTATTTAAGCAATAATGCATGAGGGAGTGTGGCATATGGCCAATATACATTTCCTATGCACAATGTTCTGCTCACAGGCACCACCGAATACAGAGATGGATTAATGCCATTCTAAACTGGTTACCAATGCAATGACAACACTATAACCTTTTGTTGTTGTTGTCATTACCATTGTATATGATCTTATATAGAACAACATTCCACCATTCAGGGTTTGAAAACCGACGGTTTATAATTAGGCCTAAACATATTTGGCCAATATACCAGTGATTAGGGCAGTTCTTAGGCCCAAGACACATACCATAGCCACGGAATTTGGGCCATATGTTACAATCAATTACAAATTTGTGTTTTTACAGTTAATTGCTGATAGCATGAACTAATCGTTTAATATATTAAGCATGTAAAGCCGAAGAAATCTGTGATGAAGCATTAAATCAAAATTTTTCTACCATAATTACAAAAAACTACTCAACATTTGGAAGTACTGCAACCATTTTGTCGAAATGTTTATATGCAAAATACATAACCTTTGTACTGAGTATCCCTGCCTCATGGTGGTGCCTGTCATGTTATGGGTATGCTTGTCAAGGGCAAGGACACAGTAATTTTAAAAAATGTTTTTAAATCAAAACCGAATAGAGCCAGGCACATACAAAAACCTGCTTCCCAAAAGACACTGAAAGATGAATTCCCGTTTATGCAAAACAGTAACCAAACCACAAAGACAAACCTTATTGTTACTGACCAAGACGACAATGTATTTTTCCTAAGTGGACTAGAACCATTTTTGACTCAAATTTGCTTTACACACTATGACAAGACTAAAAAAAAAACATCTGCCTATCAATAATAAATAGCAAAAAATATATATAAATTGCAATCATAATTTAAGTATGTAGAGATTTCCTAAAATATGCTACAATTTTTGCCAAGGGTGTTACTAACATGCATTGGCTCAGGAGGTTGAGTAAAAATGTGATTAACTTGAATTAGGCCTTTATTTTCTGTAACTTACAAGAATTGTAATGCAACAAAATGTAAAAAATTTAAGGGAATTAAAGGAACCATAAATAATAAGCAGTGCTTGGGGGACTTACAAGGTGGTTGCGCCCCCCTCTGGGAGGATGAGGCGCGAGTGCTGCTGTATGGTAATGGGGGAGCTGGAGGCCGAGGCGGAGGCCGAGCTGCCCCCGGAGGGGATGCTTGGGGGGTGCACTTCGGCCAGGTAGTCCCGGTGCTGTATGGGATCCGTGGTCTGCAAGGGCAGTTTGATATGGAGGTCCTCAGCGATAGGAGAGTCCATGATGCCACATGTCAGGATGTGAGAGAGGCTGCAGTCATCACAAGTGCATCTGGGGGGTTGGGGAGGGGACGGTTAGAGGTGATTTCAGAAAGGTTGAGTTAAAGGCCGCCAGCGGTTTGCAGTCTGTGGCAGTTTGTAAAGGCTGATAAACTATATCATAATCATACACACCGATCAGCCATAACATTATGACCACCTGCCTAGTATTGTGTAGGTCCCCCTTTTGCTGCCAAAACAGCCCCAACCCGTCGAGGCATGGACTCCAAAGACGTTAGCAGCAGATCCTTTAAGTCCTGTAAGTTGCGAGGTGGGGCCTCCATGGATCAGACTTGTTTGTCCAACACATCCCACAGATGCTCGATTGGATTGAGATATGGGGAATTTGGAGGCCAAGTCAACACCTTGAACTTGTTGTTGTGTTCCTAGGTAGGTGGTACATGACAAAGTAACATCCACATGAATGGCAGGACCCAAGGTTGCCCAGCAGAACATTGCCCAAAGCATCACACTGCCTCTGCCGGCTTGCCTCCTTCCCATTGTGCATCCTGGTGCCATGTGTTCTCCTGATAAGCGAAGCCCACGCACCCAGCCATCCACGTGATGTAAAAGGAAACGTGATTCATCAGACCAGGCCACCTGTTCCATTGCTCCGTGGTCCACTTCTGATGCTCACATGCCCATTGTAGGTGCTTTCAGGAGTGGACATGGGTCAGCATGGTCACCCTGACTGGTCAGCAGCTACGCAGCCCCATACGCAACAAACTACAAGGCACTGTGTTCTGACACCTTTCTCTCAGTACCAGCATTCACCTTTTCAGCAATTTGAGTTACACTAGCTCGTCTGTTGAATCGGACCACACGGGCCAGTCTTCGCTCCCCACGTGCATCAATGAGCCTTGGCCGCCCATGACCCTGTCAACAGTTCACCTCTTTACCTTCCTTGGACCACTTTTGATAGGTAATGACCACGGCAGACCGGGAACACCCCACAAGGTCTGCAGTTTTGGAGATGCTCTGACCCAGTTGTCTAGCCATCACAATCTGGCCCTTGTCAAAGTCATTCAGATCCTTAAGCTTGCCCATTTTTCCTGCTTCTAACACATCAACTTTGAGGACAGAATGTTCACTTGCTGCCTAATATATCCCACCCACTGACAGGTGCCATGATAACGAGATTATCAGTGTTATTCACTTCACCTGTCAGTGGTCATAATGGTATGGCTGATCGGTGTATTGATGTAGTTACTGAGATGTCACCATAATTTTTTGTCACAGAACAAAACGGGTTACAGGCTAAAAACATTTGTGTTAGATTGTTAATAAAAGATGCATAAAAAAATATGGTCATAGTGGTCATAATGGTATGGCTGATCGGTGTATTGATGTAGTTACTGAGATGTCACCATAATTTTTTGTCACAGAACAAAACGGGTTACAGGCTAAAAACATTTGTGTTAGATGGTTAATAAAAGATGCATAAAAAAATATCAGCAACAGAAGATTAAAAAATAATAAGGGCTCTGAACTTACCGTCTTCGGTAATTGCAATTTGGACAGTCTGGAATGCTAAGCCGAGTTGAAAGCATTCTCATGGTGTCTGTAAAGTTACTATCGCCAGCTAAGGATTTCTTACTGTTGGTTAACTGTAAAGTGAAAAACACTAAAATTAACTTTAATTTATATTTTTATGTGACTGTGATTTGTTCTGTCCTCCTGCAATTAAATGCCTTTAGCCATGTTGTCATTTAAAATAAGAATCTCAACTGACTTAAAATAAGTGTTTAAAATAATAAAATAAAGAAAGAGCAGTCACAAGATCTGGCACGGCAAGTTTAAAAAATAACCAATTTATAGATGATATATCCATTTAACCTGTTCTTCTATAAACCTCCTTTGCTTAAAGAATTCCCAGTCTTCCTTCAGCATCCGCTGTTTTGTTTTCAAAGTCTGCAAATAAGAGAAAAACATAAGTAAATAAAATAAAACTTGATAGGAAAGACAGAGGTCAAAATCCTGTTTTTTAAATGAAAAAAGATTTATAGTCGCCGCTCTTTTGGGAGATGGCTTCAGCTTTTCTCTGTTGAACTAAAGGGATGTATTATATAAAATAGAGATGGGGTTATGGAAGCATTTCCAACGGGGAGCCAGATTTGAAAATGAGACTGTGAAAGACACTGGAATAACACTTTTGATAGCTAACTACCTTTGGTAGCTGCTGTTGAATTAATGAGCAGTTTGTTTTCTTCCTACTAATGTAACTACCTTCTAAATCAACAAAATGAGGCCCTTTAATATAGACAAGACTTTCCTTCAGAACCTATTAAAACAGAGTGTACAGGATATGCCAATAATAATGAACGATAATTTCTGTAAATACAGAAGATCCTACACATAAGTGACCTCACCATGTCTTACAAATACACACCAATTATTTGTTTGCAAGAAACTTCATATGGATCAAGTTTTATTAACTCAAATACCTTTGAATTTCAATGTTATTACTAATTACTACCAGTCTACAACATATCTTGACCAACTGTCACAGCTCCAATTAGGCAAGTGAAAAAACTTTTTTTTTTTTTTTTTTTCAAAGGCTGACAAATGTTTGGTAATCCCAAGGTTGGGGAATAAAAAGAGAGAATGTTGATATCTTCAGTAATATTTCATATGTCATGAAATAATCTTGTGATAAACGACTTACATTTTTGCTAATTAAAGACTTATGTGGTTCTGTCCGTTGATTTGTAAGATTCTGGCCCTCAACCTTAAAAAGCAGCTGACAAAAAGAGAGTAAAGAAAAAAACACAGATGGTTAACATTTAGCAAAAATGATCTTTGGAAGAAAACTAAAGGATAATTACAAGGGACACACCAATAAGGAAATTCTTGTCCAATACCAACAGCCGATATTGTTTTAACATAATCGGCCAATGTCAATTACGATGTTGTGTCAATTTTGCTACTGTGTGCCCTGGCATGAAGTTAAATAAATGTAGCTTCTGACTGATGCTTCAAATTTCAACAAATGCAAATTCAATCATATAAAAAAAAAGTTATCTTTCTGTATGTTTTCTAATAACAAAAATAAGCACAACGACTAGAAACAAAAGCAATTCTATGATAAATAAAATCAATACATTCTCTATCTGTAAATGCACATTACACATTGCTTGGATTGACATTTAGCAAATAAAACATTTAGCAAATTAGACTTCAACAAAACTGCAATAGCGAACTAATAATAACAATAAAACAGGATAAGGGACTCAAGCAAAAAAGAGAAGACAAAACCACAATCAGTCAGAAACATCAGCAATTTCAAAGCAATTGCATGATACAGATATTTTTTGCCAATAATCGGTCAATACTGATTGCTGGCCGATATATCAGTGAGTCCCTAATAATTACTGGTTTAAAACATCATAAAGTCATTATGTTTAAACTTCACATTTCATTGCAGGTCTGGTAAAAACTAATGAAGAGAGGGCGGGTGTCTCTGTTGGTGTGGTTGAGTGCGAGTGTACCTGTTCGTCGACGTAGTCGTCGATCCGTTTCTCACACTCCTGCCACTCTGCCGCAACGGAGGCCATCTCCTGCTCAAGCTGTTGGTAGCTCTCGAGCAGGGTCCGGTACATGTCCTCACTGTACCAGTCATGGGAGGCCTTCCCATGCCTGATCAGAAATTGTATAAGGATTTTTACGAATACATTGGAAACCAAAGCCTATAGAGGCCCAGCGGTCTAAGCCGCTGTCTACAGGGCATATGTATTGCCACGGCATGGGATCAAATCTGCTGCTATTTGGGCAAACAATTGTTTTTAACCACTTCCCAAAAACACATAAAAATGCTTGAAAATATATATTTAAAATTTGAAAAAACAACAGCTAAGCTAGTTCCTCATAACAATTGCATATTTGTTTGTTGATAGACAGGGATTAATGATGTCGCAATACTATAAAATTCAAGAAACCAGGCAAGCCTAGTTCAGCCGGCCCGCAATAGAAAGTGTTGCCCTCTCGAGATTCAAACCCAGGTCACCCACGTGAAAGGCCATGTCGTTAACCACTATAACACAGAGCTGTACATTTGCTGGGTGTCAGTATAGCCTCTTGTCTCTATCCTGAACAAATCCTCTTTCGCCATTGGCCGTTTTAATAGTTAATTGGCCATTCGTGAATGACAGTGATACAGTTAAACTGACTAACTTACTTTTTCTTACTAAGTTTCTTACTAAGTTTACCTCCACCACAAATAGCGTCTATGTATGGCGTCTGCCACTGGTGGTTTTAACAGCATATTAGCCAGTAATAAGCATTACCGGTATCTACTAACTTCCTAGGAACAATCATAAGAACTGAGCAATTGAGACATTCACACTTCTTGGCCGCCTCCGCTTACGCGATCCGGCAAAAACAAGCTGTACATAGAGCACGTAGACCCAACTAATGTAAACAGGGGTATGCAGAAATCCTCTTTCCAATGGCTGTTCTGTCCATAGACTCAGTCTTACCTCAGCTGTGCAACCAGTGCAGGTAAACTGCTATGCAGGATGGGCTCAGAGAACACCAGGTTCTCAAAAAGGTGTTTGTTGTGCAGCTCCCACGTCACCTGAAACTTCTGCAGGTGTTCATTCTCCTGTGGAACCCACAGAAGTAAATTGTTAGGAACAGGAGTTTATGGCCTTTTTTGTTTAACAATAATTCAGTCTATCATGTTGTGGTATGTTCAAATCTACTGTCCTCCCTCTAACTTTCCCTTCAACAATCCTCTCACTCTAAATTAAAGGGAAACCACAGTCATATAAATATCTACTTGAAATCTCCTTCCATTAGAACAGTTCTAAATTGGAAGCAAATCACTGGTTTAAAGAACATAACCGTGACAACTGATTTTTGCACAGAAAGAGTAGTGCAACTCTCTGCCCAAACCAGCTACACGTTTGAACCCCATTTTGACAAATACAATATTTATTTGGCTATTGTAAATGCAATCGACGTAATGCTCTCTCTAATTGCCGTGAGTGGGTGACTCACCAGCGTGAGCAAAAAGCTGCTGATGGTGCGTGCCGCCTGGCAGAGTGTGTTGTACTCCTCCAGGAGCAGTGAGATGAACTGGTGGGCTTGTGGGGGACCCTGGGCAGCCGCTGCTGCAGCTTTGGAGCTAGCCGACAGGTGCTTTAGCAGACGCACCTTCATCTCCAGAACGTATTCACGGGCTTGTTGCTCTAGCCGCTGGTAGAGCTGGTATGGGTCCTTCTCACACAGCCTGAAGGCAAATTTAAGATAATAAAAAACCAATATAATAGGCCAACATTTGTAGTGACGGGCTATGGTGATCAAATTGTCAGACCTATGGCAAAGTTAGTGTCTTGCAAAAACTATTTGCCTAAGGTTATACTGCGAACTCAAAATTGCTGCACGCACATAAATACTACAAAGCAAGGCTCTTGATCCAGGAAGGGATGCTCTGCTGTAACCGAGAGAAGCATAATTCAGGAAGTTAATTACTTCATAAAACACTAAATCTACCTTATTTTCTACATGCTGTTGGCAGGTATTGTTTTAAAAAGGAGCAAATAACATTCACGTGTATTTAAAACATCAAAAGAAATGGTTTCTGAATATTGAAAATTATACTGCGGGCCCGCAATGGAAAGTGTTACCCTCTCGGGATTCGAACCCGGGTCGCCCACGCGAAAGGCCGTGTCGTTAATCACTACACCACGGAGCTGTACATTTGCTGGGTGTCAGTATAGCCTCTTGTCTCTATCCTAAGCAAATCCTCTTTTGCCATTGGCCATTTTAATAGTTAATTGGCCATTCGTGAACGACACTGACACAGTTAAACTGACTAATGTTTCTTACTAAGTTTACCTCCACCACAAATAGCGTCTATGTATGGCGTTTGCCACTGGCCGTTTTAACAGCGTATTAACCAGTAATAAGCTTTACCGGTATCTACTAACATACTGGAACAGTCATAAGAATTGAGTAATTGCTAGCGAGTCTGCCAAAGCTATTTCACTTCATGGCATAAGAACGTATTTTTTTCTTTCTTGGCAAAACAACGTACTTTTTTCTTTCATTGGTGAATGACATTTATACAATAACCATCAATAAAGGCGACGATAACTAACTTTTTCATCAAGTGAAAAGACGAGAGAATCATGGAACCTACCAGAAATAATTAATAAATATCGTTGCTCTCAACAGATTCGAACTTAGGTCTTCCACATGAGAGGCACCTTCTTTAACCACTACGCAATGGCATTTCACGTTTCAGCAGTCGCTAGACTCCATTGAGGACTGTATTAAACTGACTAACATTTCTTATTAAGTTTACCTCCACCATAGCGTCTATGAACTGTATTGCTTTTGCCACTGGCTGTTTTAACAACAACATTAGCCAGTAATAGGCTTAATATTATCTACTAACATCCTAGGAATAATCATAAGAATTGAGCAATTGCTAGCGAAACTGAAGATGAACTTTTCCATGCCAGAAACAGTAGCAATATAACCGTATACAGTTTCAGTTAAAGCTTACTATAACATAACTACTGTATGGTAAGCCAGGAAATGTGTTTGTCTATCCTGACCCAAAATCCATGCACGGATGCGTACTTCCAAAATCCACCAGAAACAGTTGCAATATAACCGTAAACTGTTTTATTTCAGGCTTACTATAATGTAGATACTAATAGTTTTAGCCAACAAAGTTTTCGTCTATACGGAATAATACATAATGCGTACTTAACTTCGCCTGCGAGGAGATACGAACTCGGGACCTATAGTTCACAAGTCCACTTCTCTAACCACTACGGTATTCAACAAGGGGTAGTCACTCAGTCACTCAGTCACTCAGTCAGTAAGAGACATTCGCTCTTCTTGGCCGGCACCGCTAACGCGGTCCGGCAAAAAACTATGGTATATCACCCAAGCCTATATCAAACTTGAAAAAGTGCAAACTACAATAAACCCCCAAAAATGCTACATGAAGTAGTGTTGGTCCTACATTTCATGTGCTGAAATAAAAGTTCCCTGAAATATTTTTATATACACAAGAAGCTTATTTCTCATGTGAAATACAGAGATAGAAGAGCAATTCTCAATTGACTTATCACCTTATATACATTTTAAATAATTAAAATACTTTTGTTCAATGTACAAGACAAATCAAGCACACCTCTTAATTACTCAAAAGCACTTGACCGAGATCTCTGGTAATCCTACAGAGAATAAGATAACAGGAACTAGAAATAATGAGGTAAGATAGTAGAACAGGTTGAGATGAAGGTTTAGCCCCTCAAATGGCTAATCATTTCCTAAACAATCTCTTATCCGACAAATGGATAGGGTAAAAAGAGAGGTATCCACAACCCTCAGTGATTTTGCTTGTCAAAAAACTGATCACACTGAAGATGGGAAAAGAAAGTGAAAGGACGAATGGGGAATGATTAATGAGGCAGAAAGTAACTCACTTGGTTGGGTTGTAAGACCAGGGTTTTGGGTTTGATTCCCAAAGTATAACCCTGCTTCCAAAAAGTGGTGATGCTGTGTAAAATGCAAATAAAAATAAAGTGCAATAATGTGCAAATCATTTATCCATATATTTAAAAGACAACATTTTAAATATTGAAACTGAGGAATTTTATTGTTTCCGGAAAAATACATGTCCATTTTGAATTTGATGCCAGCAACACGTGTCAAAAAAGTTGGGGCAGCGGCATGTTTACCACTGGGTCACATCTCATCTTTTAACAATACTCTGTAAGCATTTGGGAACTGAAAAGACCAATCGCTGTAGTATTGTACTCTCATTCTTGCTTGATATAGGATTTCAGCAGCTCATGGCTTACTACGGAGCAATGCTGTAGTAATACGTGCAGAATGTGGTCTGGCATTGTCTTGCTGAAATAAGCAAGGCCTTCCCTGAAAAAGACAGTCTGGATGGCAGCATATGTTGCACCAAAACCTATATATATTGTTCAGCATTAATGGTGCCTTCACAGATGTGCAAGTCACCCATGCCATGTGCTCTTACACACCCCCGTACCATTACGGATGTTGGCTTGTGAACTGTGCACTGATAACAAGCCAGATGGTCCCTCTCCTCTTAAGTCCAGAGGACGCGGCATCCATGATTCCCCAAAAGAATTTCAAATATTGATATGTCAGAACACAGGACAGTTTTCCACTTCGCCATCGTAAATGAGCTCAGGCTCAGAGAAGGCAGTGGCGTTTCCAGATCTTGTTTATATATGGGTTCTTCTTCGCATGGTAGTTTTGCCATGCAAATTTATGGATGCAGTGACTTACTGCGTTCACAGACAATGGTTTTCATGTTCCTCAGCTGATGCAGCGATGTCCACAACAAAATCGTCTGGTTTTAATGCAGTTCCGTCTGAAGGCCCGAAGATCACGGCCATCCAATATTGGTTTTCAACTTTGACCCTTGCGTACAGAGATTTCTCCGGATTCTCTGAATCTTTTAATGTTATTAAGTACCGTAGATGAGATCCCCAAACCCTTTGTAATTTTACACTGAGAAACGTTATTCTTAAATTGTTGCACTTTTTGCCTGCGCAGTCTTTCACAGAGTGGTGAACCCATCCCCATCTTTACTTCTGAAAAACTCATCCTCTCTGGGAAGCTCTTTTTTATACCCGATCATGTTACTGACCTGTTGCCAATTAACAGAATTAATTGAGATGTTCCTCCAGGATTTTTTTTAGCATTACACAACTTTTCCAGTCTTTTGCTGCCCGTCCCAGATATGTTGTCTTTTTACTATTTTCTATTGAATATTGGGTTTACATGAGAGCTATATGCTATATGGACTCACTAATGTATGTAGCTCTGGATAAAAGCATCTGCGATATTACCTCAATGTTAGAGAGGAAGGGGAGGAGTGAGAGAACCATGATGAACAGTGATCGGAAAATATACACAGTACAAACAAATAAATACAGCAAAACAATTAAAGATTTCTCTTAGTTTAAGTTCAGATAAGGGGAAATATATACAGCTCCGGAAAAAATTAAGAGACCACTGCACCTTTTTCATTCCTTTCCAAAAAAGTCGAAAAGGAAGGTTTTGAGGGAGGAACAGATTTATATCAGAATATATATATATATACACACATACACACACAGTATCTCACAAAAGTGAGTACACCCCTCACATTTTTGAACATATTTGATTATATATTTTCATGTGACAACACTGAAGAAATGACACTTTGCTACAATGTAAAGTAGTGAGTGTACAGCTTGTATAACAGTGTAAATTTGCTGTCCCCTCAAAATAACACACAGTCATTAATGTCTAAACCGCTGGCAACAGAAGTGAGTACACCCCTAAGTGAAAATATCCAAATTATGTACCACACACACACACACACACACACACACACACAGACACACACAGACACACACAGACACACACAGACACACACAGACACACACAGACACACACAGACACACTAGTACATAATAAGCTTTTTGTACATTTGGAAAATTTCTGGGATCTTTTATTTTATTATTTTAGCTCGTAAACACTGGACCAACATGTCATTATAGACAGTTGCAAATCATATTGAAAAGGGTTCATACACATTTTGCCAAATGGAATTCCATGACATTTGGCCAAATTTCCATGATAAATAATTTGTGGCATTTATATATAAATAAAATGAATTATGAAAACAAAACAAAAAACATGATATTTTAAGTCCCACTATTGCAAACTAATTTATAACTGAGAAATTACACAAATAGGTTGATTCAAACTTATTTATGAATAGATTTTAGATAGAAATAAACTACAATAGCAGTATCAATATGGAAAATTATAAATATGTATATGGTACCTCCACATATTTAAAAGTAAGACATTATGGGGCGGTTTTCCAGACAGGTATAAAGCCTAGTTCGAGAGTAAAAATAACTGTCAATGAAGAATCTGCATTGAAATTAATTTAGTCTAACACTAGGCTTAATCCCTGTCTGGGAAACCGCCCCAAAATGTACATAACAGCTATTAATATGCATGTGCTGGGGTGATGGTCGCCTCAGCTACCACACGGCTGATGTGTTTTTTCCCCTCTCATATGGCTTAATAAAGCAGCCTCACCCATATTTGAAACATCCAACTCTAACACATATCTAGCATTTTCCCGGCATTATTTCTTAGCGAGTTGTAGCTAGCGTGCTGGTTATGTTCTGTTAGCTACTATCGGAGCGCACTGCATTACAACGTAAGTGTAAGGCAAAAGATATGACAAGCTTGAGTGGTGAAAGGTGGCAAGCAGTTGATATGACAAGCTTGAGCGGTGAAAGGTAGCAAGCAGTCGATATGACAAGCTTAAGAGTTGATCATCTGAGACAAACTGCAGTTCAGCAAGTACACAAACGTGAGGTATTCAGCCAACGAGATTAACTCCAGCAGTTATCAGAGGCAAGGTGCACTAGGGATTCATAACTGCTTCTGCTTGTGCTCAAGCACAAGCAGTGAAACATATTCAGGTCTTGGTAGATAAGTAAATCATTTTTATTAGAATATTTATATTAAAGATACAAAATTAAATTAAAGATTTAATTAATGAACTACATGAAAATAAACAATTTCCATGACTTTTCCATTGCTTTAATGTTCATGTTTTTTTCCAAAGTTTTTCCAGGATTGGAAAACGCAATTTTCAATTTCCATGACTTTTCAAGGATTTCCATGATTGTACGAACCCTGACTGAATCATTTGAAACTATTGCTGGATACATTTTGCACTAGTTTTCAGTATTTTCTCCCAAACTTGTTCTCCATCTTTTTTAATTAGGGAGCTTGTTTTCAGCACTTATTTCCACGACTGTTCAAAATTGTTGCTGTTTTTCCCTCTGCAGAAACAGTACTGTATATAGAATATAACATGTTGAGATATGTTTGGAACATCAAATCACAACACACAAAGAACTGTGAAAATCCGAATACATATTGTATCAGCACCAGTGGGCCATGATATCTTACTGCAATGTTCCTGCCTAAACCGGCTTACCTGTCCACCAGCTCTTTCATGCCTTCCTTGTTTCGGTCCATCGGCTGGTCATGGTCGTCAGCCAGCGTAGTGCCTGTCTGGCGATAGATGCACCGCACTAGGTAGCGCACTTCCGACCAGTGGTTCTGCAGCTGCTGAGACTCCCGCTCCGACTCGGCAGAGATCTCCCTGGAAGGGACAAAAGTCAAATTAGTATGGCTATATAATTCCTACAGTGGGAACACGGACAGAACTGCGGAATCCAGATATAAACACAGACTTCAGACAAACATGGAACTGAAAGAATTATATATATTTTTTTCTTTTAATATAAAAAAAATATACATAATTATAATATTGCCGTAATAGTACTAATAATTATCACTGCATTTTGCCTACTCTAAAAGTGCAATGGATCTGAAAGAACATCCGGCTCTGACGGCTGTGGATGCAACGTGTGTGCGTGTTCCATGGTGGTTGTGTGGAAGTGCGTCTCGTGGAACTCTATCTCAGTTTGTGCCACTGTTTCCCTCTTATTGTAATGAGAGCGGTGGTCCACCGCTGCTAAATTGTGATGCAACAGCACAGAAAAACTGAATATTTTTATGAAATACAATTTCTTTTACCAAGTTTGCTAATCATCCTTTTTTTTGTTAACAAATAATTTGTTTTTGGATTTTGACATATGTTTGTGAAAGTATATACGTATATTTCTTGACTGTGATTTCTATTTGACAATGGCATTATGCATTTGTGAATCACTGTATATATTCTATTTACAAGTTAACAACATTTTGATAGAAATCTATTTCCATATATATATATATGGGACTAGTAATTATCAGAAAATGCAAAAAAGGATAGTAACACATGGCGTAATTATACACATTCTTTAGTCATTTCGAGGTTGGCCATCAAGCGACCGCCACAACAGCATCCATCCAGCATACCGTCTCTCATTGCAGGCCTCACAGCTGCACACGGTGTCAGCGGTCAGGGGGGTGGTGAGGTCCTGGGCCGGGAGCACGGGGAGGGATGGAGGCGTGCCACCACTCGTCAGTCTGCCCCCAGCGGCGGGTGGCTCCTGGCCCAAGCCTCCATTACTGACAGGCATGTGCAATAAGAAGTCTTGGCTCTAGAGAAAGGAGAAATTATAGGACATCAGAATTTGCATCAACACCAGTAGATGAAAACAGCAGAGACAACACAACCAAGTTAAGCCATAAACGTGTGTTAATGTAATCTACTGTAATCTACGACAAAAAATTAAAAAACTACTGACACTGATCATACTGACCACTTAAAAGGCATTTTGCTGATATTGTAACTAAGGACAAGCAGCCTGAGCTCCAGAAATGTCAAGATGAAGTAAGTTTGCTAATATGGGGGATTGGTAAAAAAATAAATAAATAAATAAATAAAGAGCGATATGGGAAATGAAAAACGTGTGTGTGTGTGTGTGTGTGTGTGTGTGTGTGTGTGTGTATGTATATATATATATATATATATATATATATATATATATATATATATATATATATATATATATGCCATATCTCCTTGCGCCACTATTCAATGACAGACCAATGTTCTAATTAATTTACGCTAACTACGAAATGAAAACAGTTATGTCATTAAATTAATTTAAGCAAGCAAATTTACAGAATAATCCAAAACCAGTTTGAAACTTCACTGCCTTGAAGAGTGGTTACACTTTCAATGCTAAAGATGTCGAATCCAGCAACATGCAGGTCCCATGAATTTGTTTTTATATGAACACTCCTGTGTAGGGCTGTATGATTTGGATAAAATATTGAACCGTGATTTCTTTGACAAATATTGCATAGGCTACATAATGTGCTATTAAACTGAATAAAAATCAAGTTAAAGTTCAGTGTTTTCTATTTTACACTTACTACCACTTTGAAGGTGCAGCCTGTGTCGAACTATTTGTTTAACTGCTCATTTAATGCAAATGCATTTGTAGCGTTTGCTATGTTTGTGCCGTTGCCATAGCTGGTTAGGTAAAATTTCTCAACCCTTGAGGTATATTTTCTCCCATATTATGTTTGTTTGTAGGCACTGACATGAAGCCAAAACTTTTAATAACCATGCTGTTGTGTATGTGGGACAATATCTTGGTGCCACTGGCAAGCTTGAAGCAGATGTCTTCACTAGCAGTTGCAGTGTTAACTCAAACTAACATTGAATAACCATCAAGCATTTAAACAAAATTAGTCCAGGTATTTAAGTAATCTACCTACAGCAGCCGCAAGAAAAACAACTATGGGCGTACGATGCATGCCTCTGTTGCCTCATGTGAAGCTCGTATAATTCACCTATTTTTTTTTTACCTGAAAATTGGGTAGGTTTGCGATTTGGATATTGTACATGCCGATATCGCAATTCTGATTATAATTTGATTAATCATGCAGTCCCACTTCCATGGAAAACTGGAATTGTACATTGTCTTAACCTTGCATTGATGAACTGAGCAAAACAGGAAACAAAGAATGTCTGCAGATCCTCATGTTTTTTCTCAAATAATAAATATGTATTAATGTAAAAATCAATAAAGCTTTTTTGAAGAACAGTCACACCATTTTCATCTAGCAAAAGAGTTGTTTAAAAGTGCCCTTCGCATTTTCCTTTTAAAATATCCAATAACAACCCTTACATACCACCAGTTACAGTGAGGGGAAAAAAATATTTGATCCCCTGCTGATTTTGTACGTTTGCCCACTGACAAAGAAATGATCAGTCTGTAATTTTAATGGTAGGTTTATTTGAACAGTGAGACAGAACAACAACAAAAAAATCCAGAAAAACACATGTCAAAAATGTTATAAATTGATTTGCATTTTAATGAGTGAAATAAGTATTCGACCCCTCTGCAAAACATGACTTAGTACTAGGGGGCAAAACCCTTGTTGGCAATCACAGAAGTCAGATATTTCTTGTAGTTGGCCACCAGGTTTGCACACATCTCAGGAGGGATATTATCCCACTCCTCTTTGCAGATCTACTCCAAGTCATTAAGGTTTCGAAGCTGACGTCTGGCAACTCGAATCTTCAGCTCCCTCCACAGATTGACTACGGGATTAAGGACTGGAGACTGGCTTGGCCACTCCAGGACCTTAATGTGCTTCTTCTTGAGCCACTCCTTTATTGCCTAGTCAGGATGTTTTGAGTCATTGTCATGCTGGAATACCCATCCACAAACCATTTTCAATGCCCTGGCTGAGGGAAGGAGGTTCTCACCCAAGGTTTGACGGTACATGGCCCTGTCCATCGTCCCTTTGATGCGGTGAAGTTGTCCTGTCCCCTTAGCAGGAAAACACCCCCAAAGAATAATGTTTCCACCTCCATGTTTGACAGTGGGGATGGTGTTCTTGGGGTCATAGGCAGCATTCCTCCTCCTCCAAACACAGCGAGTTGAGTTGATGCCAAAGAGCTTGATTTTGGTCTCATCTGACCACAAAACTTTCACCCAGTTCTCCTCTGAATCATTCAGATGTTCATTGGCAAACTTCAGACGGGCCTGTACATGTGCTTTCTTGAGCAGGGGGACCTTGTGGGCGCTGCAGGGTTTCAGTCCTTCACGGCGTAGTGTGTTACCAATTGTTTTCTTGGTGACTAGTCCCAGCTGCCTTGAGATCATTGACAAGATCCTCCCGTGTAGTTCTGGGTTGATTCCTCACCATTCTCATGATCATTGCAACTCCACGAGGTGAGATCTTGCATGGAGCCCCAGACCGAGGGAGACTGACAGTTCTTTTGTGTTTCTTCCATTTGCGAATAATCGCACCAACTGTCGTCACCTTCTCACCAAGCTGCTTGCCGATGGTCTTGTAGCCCATTCCAGCTTTGTGTAGGACTACAATCTTGTCCCTGACATCCTTGGACGGCTCATTGGTCTTGGCCATGGTGGAGAGTTTGGAATCTGATTGATTGCGTCGGTGGACCGGTGTCTTTAATACAGGTAACAAGCTGAGATTAGGAGCACTCCCTTTAAGAGTGCGCTCCTAATCTCAGCTCGTTACCTGTATAAAAGACACCTGGGAGCCAGAGATCTTTGACTGAGAGGGGATGAAACACTTATTTCACTCATTAAAATGCAAATCAATTTATAACATTTTTGACAAGCGTTTTTCTGGATTTTTTGTTGTTATTCTGTTTCTCACTGTTCAAATAAACCTACCATTAAAATTATAGACTGATCATTTCTTTTTCAGTGGGCAAACGTACAAAATCAGCAGGGGATCAAATAAATTTTTCCCTCACTGTAACATTAAAAACAGTCTCTGGCAGTGTCAGGACTGACACTATCTAGACTGCCATGGTTGCAAGCAAAACATAGAAGGCCGGGACATTCGTAGGAGTGTACTTTCTTGAAGGTGCGTGAGGTGAAGGCCTATGACAAGCTTTGTTTGGGTTCATGTAGCCTCCACCGAACGCTCTAAAAACGAAAAAATACGGAAGCAACGCCAGCATAATACAAAGCACGGAGTAAAACGAGGGTCAATTTTGCATTTGATGGCGAGATCTGAAGTTTGTGTGAACAGAGATACATAGTTGGCTACCTTTCTACTTGACTCACCTACCCAGCGTGCCTATTGTTATCCCGTTGTAATAGCCTACATTTACATTCTGCAATGTGAATTATCAGCATGCAAATTGTGATATTCCAAACGATGAGCTATTGTGGTGAAATATAGCCATGCATAATGTCAGCACCTATTAGCCCCCCACATCTAGCTACCTATCACTGTATCTATATTTTGTTTACATTAGAAATTTAAAAAACTTGTCTTGATAAAAAAATTTTTGCAATATTGCGTTACATCAATACAAATGTACTGTTACATCATGTTAAATAGTTGAAGTTGTATTCATTCAAATTATTAGACACTGATTAGTCTGATGATAAAATTAGCATAAATCGTAAAACACAGAATACTGAAAAATTAAAACGTATAAAACGGATTACATTATAAAACTGACTAAAATGTCATAATCGTGACAGCCCTACAAACAAGACTTTAAACCAAATGCATAGGCCTCTTCAAACAGGTTATTTGACAGTAATATATGTAATTCATTTTCTTACTGAAAGGTTTGGAGACAATGTGCAAAATTTTATAATTAATACGCATATGACGATAACCAAAACTGTTTGACAAAGGTTCAAACAATAGATTCATTTTAAACCATAAGTTGCGCAAAAAATAAAAAGGACAAAAAAAATAGACTTTCATTACAGCAAAAAAAGAAAACTTGTTCCACAGAATAAATGGATAGAATGCTTTACAGAACATAAAAAGTCAATATCAGCGATGAAGTTTTCAAATGTCGACAAAAGCTGGAATCAATGCTGGAATTCTGCGCTAATAATAATGAATAATAATTTAGCACAATATGTACTCTGCGCTAAAATTCATCAACAATAATTCATATTCTGCTATAGCGGCGCTCTATTATACTGTGCAACGTGTGCATGCACACTGTGCAATGTGTGCATGCACCTCAATGTAGATAGCTACTTCTCCCAAAAGTGAGCGTTGTTTAACACTAGAACTGCCAAATACCTACATCAATTGGCTTTTGAGTTTGTAAATAAAATAAAACTGCCATTTTGAAAGGTACACCCTCCTCCTTCCATGAGTTTTCCTAAATAGGCGTATATTACATAGTTCCGTTGACAGAATTCTAAACTTTTTTACCCTGTTTTCCGACTTACTCCGCCAAAAGCACACGCCACTTAGGGTTGGTACCTAGGCAGCCGCTAATGGTAATCAGGCGCTAATCACCCCTCACTGAATGCATGACACCAATGGATGAATGCGCGATAGTTCCAGATGAATGATAAGAGCCATGGTTAAATTTGAATGAATTTACAAGATTGTGAAATACAAGATTTCCATGACCATTCAACAAATTAATTAGGCTATTACTGAAACACAATACAAACGATAAAGGCTACTCGACAAATCGACGAACTCGATAGCCCCACTAGAACCCCCCGGGAGAGTCCTGCTATACACCCTGGTTTTGTAGCCTATTCATTTGGAGAAAAGGACCTTGTCTTTTTCTAATAACTCCTCCCCGTTTTCCAATAACTTATTCATTTCACCTATAGACAAACCTTATAGGTTATCTAGGAGACTAGAGCTATGCATTGGCGTTGAAATCAACTTGATAGCCCCACTAGAACCCGCGAGAGAGACCTGCAAAAACACGTCGTCCGCATAGCCTATTCATTTGGAGAAATGGAGAAATGCACTCCTCCCGGTTTGTCGATAACTTATTCATGCCACCTATAGACAATTCATGTCACCTATTGATTGGCTGTGTAATTTTCATTTTGTACATTTGTAGGGCCTAATAAACAAATGAAAATACTATAGCCTGTGTTCTTAGAAATATTTGTTCTTTGTAATCTTTTCATAAAATTGTAATCTAAGTTCTTCAATACAAACCACATTCTTGTATTCCTCATATTTTCTTTAACCATTTTAAACAAATTCTGTAAGGGTTAGGGTTAGTTAATTCATAATTTTTTAGTCTATTCTATATAGTTTGATAACGACCTAGTAGAAGAACTGATGCTCTCTGGCTGGATGGTGATGCTGCGGAGGAGAATGTGTATGCTAATAGGGCTGATTCGTATGCTCATGACGCCAAATGACGTTTGGCTCTGGTGTTTGGCGTACTGGGGGTCTTAAATGCCTGGCGGTTCTAGCGTTAAAAAGTGGGATTTTCCACTCTGACAAATACTAAGACAAAACACAGAGATTCTCTGCACGTTTGTCTCTCATCCGGCATACCGGTCAAGGGAAAAAGAAGCAAGCATATCTGTATACATAGAGAAAGCAATGTTTTTAGTATTACTCAGTAATAATAACACATTGAGAATATTAATTTGTTCAGATACTACTAATAACACAGTAAATTTTGAGAACGCACATTTTTTTTGTCATTTGGGTCATGATGGTTTTTCATTTTGAAAAAGTAACCTGAAAAGTTTGAAACACACTGATTTTGGAGCAACTTAAACAAGTAGGGTTACTTGCCTTGCTTAAGGGCAGAACAGATTTTTCAACATGCCTGCTCGGGTTTCGATCCAGCTTGGATGGTCTTGCACCTTGGTGTTTTAAGTGAGACAAGCCAGTGTGCAGAGAACCATAGAAATAAGTATAAATAAAACATATGTCCTTAATATCTTCAACAACGACATAATGGGTGGACTGACAGCCATTAAGAGTGTACCCATAGCAATAAAGTAGGAAGTAAACGCAAGAGTACCCAACAATCTGTGCTCCAATTTGTTGTATTGACTCACTGACATTACAACAATTCCATTAACCACATGTCGGCATCGTTTGAAATATTAAAATACCAATACCAGGCAGTCAAATCAACCAGTCCAACGGCCAGTGTTATAGGTTCCTGTACCTTTCATTTTATTTCTATGCACAGAACAGCTATAAGCAAGCAGGGAACAGCAAGAGAGACGTCTAAACACTGGTGGTGGTGTCTGGCTAACGTCGTTATCTCCTGTTGATAGGAAAGAAGGAACCAAAGCCTCTGTAATGATGAGTGAGTCATCGGATGAGCAGACGGAAACTGTAATGTTAAACAATGAGGGCGTTTTGGTAATACACAACTGTTACTTGCTGTGACACACACGTAGCCTATATGTTTGTTTCCCCCTGTGTCACACTGGGAGTTTGGAATGCTTATGGTGGGGGTTTGGAGGGGTCCGTGTGAGGAAAGAAGAAGGCTCTTGAGCGTTTGATCAGCTTCACTGGAGGTGTACAAAAATCATACAAATAAACCTATTTTAAAAATAGAAAGTTGAGTCAGAAAACGCAGGCAAAGTCTGTATGTTGGGAGTTAAGAGTCCAAAAATAGTCACCGACTAGCCGAAAGCGATCTGTTCAAACGAGACAAAGGTTTCAGTTTTCCTCAGAATTTACCTCCCTGAAATCGGTTCCAGGGCTTGGCTAGTCACAAAATTCTATACAGACATGCCAAATATCCACCTAAGAAGCCTTTGTCATTCAGTTTATCAGAGGAGCAGCAACCCTGGCACCACCATGTCCCTCAATCCAGAAACTATTGTTACTCACCACCAGCGACTGCTCCAGGGCGGCGTGCCGGTCCTCCTTCTCTACTGTGCGCCGGCAGTCTGGGCACACCCACAGTGGGAGCTGCAGGGCACTTGAGGCCTTGGGCAGCTGCGCTGTACCATTTTGCCCTGCCCCGGTGAGCCCCGTTTCAGGGGGGAGGGCACTGTCCGGTTTACGCTCACTTCGGCAGAGGAGGCAGCGGTCACCGGTGGTGGAGTACGGTGCTCTCTGGCTCAGGCCAAATGTGAAAGGGGTCTGGTAGTTAAAGACAGGGATGGTTGTCAGTTAGATGAGTGCTTATGGTACTACTGCTGTGGCAGTATCCTGTAGCTACTAACTAGTCCTTCAAAAGGTAGCCTAGCCAGGCAGATTCCAAAATGATCTAAAGATAAACAACCATTAAGTACAAACAGGTAATTGGTCTAAGGTGGTACAGTCTAATTCGTTGTCTCTGGTGAACATGTACTGTTGCAAATTTCGTCCACTGCATTCAGCAGAAAACAATCTACCTCCACTGTCACTATCCATTACAGCACAAAAATGAACTGAAATAAATCTTAAAAGGGGATATAATAGTCCTTAAATAAATTAAAACTTTTCTTAATTGGATTGGTAGAAGACACTGGTCACACCGTGCATAAGGCCTCAAACATTGCAGAAACATTTCATACGTTGTGCTTACTGAACGCCAGCCCTGGGCTTTTTCAGGCCAAACAGACAATGGTCCACACAGCAGACAAAATGTTAGGATGATGCTCTTAAAGGCTGACTTGGGACATTAAAAAAATATATATATATATATATTGTCAAACTCCATCTTTTCCGATTTGAAATCAGATAACGTGTGTGACTTAGTGGTTCATATGACGTTGATAATTACATAAATCGCCAGATAACGCTACACTATCCATAGAAGGGGCTTGCAGACTGCCACCCATTCACTCCTTCAGTATTAGTATACATCATTTTTACAGGATTATGGTAGCCATATAGCTTGGTAAGAACTGGCAATTCTGTTGCCAACTAGCAAATACATTTTTTGTGCATTAAATAACAAGGTATAACGGTAAATTGTACAGTTTTAAGCTGTCATTATTGCATTTATTTGGCCCAAGTCTGCCTTTAACTTATCCATGTTACAGTATAACAAGTAAAGTAGCTTCAGAGACAGAGAGCCATGCATTACCTGAAGGACTCCAGAGAAGTCAGAATTCACCGGCCCCTCCGAAAACTGTGGTGTAACGCTACTGTTCATAGGGACCTGCAGGGCACAAAGGGGCCGACATGAACTAACACCACCTCCGGCCCCCTTTATTAGCACCGATGCTAACCATCAATTACAAGGCTGTCTGAAGCATGTTAGTGCGTGGCCTGGATGCGGGCTCCCTGGCCACACACAATGAAGGTTTGTCTCTGAATTCTGTACAATGGATTAGAAATAAAACACAAGTTGATATTGTGTGTTGAGATGTTAAAGGAAACATATGCAGATATAGTGTTTCATCTTAATGTTTGGCCTGGCAGTATATTGAAACAGTCATTGAGTTTACGTGCCATTTGTGTGCTTAACAACTGTTTAGTACATAAGAACAGTTAGCAACAAATTGGAGTTAAGAAATCAAAGACGGAGTCTAGGCCTGCACTACGCAAAGATGAGCTTAGGCTATGCCTGTCTACGCAACAACTTCAAAGTTCACAAAACACATTTCATTTTGGAAACATCAAGAAGTAATCAAAATACCCTGTTAAGGTCAACTAAAAGCTAGTATGAAGAAATGATAGGCCCATTGCATCTTAGATTTGAAATATTATATATATATATATATATATATATATATATATATATATATATATATATATATATATATATATATATATATATATATATATATATATATATATATATATATA
>JACXGI010002446.1:0-73411 GCA_016801175.1 Esox masquinongy | reverse complement strand
GACTTCTAGCTCCAGCGTCTTTTCCCTTATTTGGCATTCTGCCCATTTACTACCACATACCAAACGGTCTGTTCTTGCTCCCAACTATTCTAGTGAGATAAGGATCCTGTCACCCCCTCCTCTAATGCAGGTACAATGTCTCTTAGTTCTACTTAGCCTCTAGCAGACTTGCATGTTATCTTAATGCTATTGCCCCACAGAAGGCATACACAAATTAACTGTGCACGCATGGAAAAGCCGCAGCTCGAGGGTCCCGCCATGTCTTCGTTGTAGTATATGAACTCCTAAATAGTCGAGAGAAGTTTATCTCAGCAATTTCATTATCGCAGTGGCTGTATACTTCTGATGTGTTAAACTATATTTATGTTTTTTACTCCAGTTTAAGATTATTCTGGTTTAGTCGTGTATGTGAGTTTTCACAAGAACTCTTCTACTCTGGTTAGCCCAATAGCTATTATAGTGCTTAAGTTTCAGCTGCTATCATAGTTTTTTTGAATTGATCATTTTTTCTATTTAGAAATGATGTAATCATTTATGTTAACCTTTCAAACTACAGCAAGGTATTTTCGGTTTTTCTAATCTAGCAATTATCCAATTTAGAAATGTTCTTATTTAGTCGCGTAGCCTACACTGTATACCTTGCTAGCAACTGCAGGTAGAGCAAGTTTTGTTACAGTAACATACCTGGCTAAATAGCTACTGCAGCTAGTTAACACTACTGTACTACTACTTAACAACCATCTGCTTAGTTCGTTAAGCCGACATAATTTCTGGAGCACCGTGCCATCATTTCTGGACAAGGAATCTCAGGTAAGCTTATTTAACTTCTTTACAAAGCAGATAGCTATCTTATCTATCTGACAAATTAGCTAAAATCACTTTGGTAGTAATCGAATAACATTAACTCTGTAGAGCAAGCCAACTAGCGTTAGCAAGCTACACAGTACTGTAAGTCAACTACTACTGTAGCTAGCTTGATTGATTGGTTGTTTTTTCCCCAGCCAGGCTGAGCTCAGTGCAAAAAGTGTTTCACTTGCTGGGACAGAAGTAAATACTGAAGTCGAGTTTGAGTACTCAAGGTGTGACTAAGCACACGGTAATCTTCATGTTTTCAAAGTATTTCTGTTGTGTACTATATTGCTGTAATGTGCATTAGGCTAACGAGTGGAACATTATTAATTTCCAGCGCAAGATCATTTTGACACGGAAAATCTGCTAAGCAGATTCGAGGAAGTACACAATTTTGTAGTCATATTTTAACACACGTTGAAATCCTTAATATGCATTCTCATTTATCATTGCAGCTTTCCCTGACTGTAAGAAGAACCACAGATCAAGCAACTGAAGTGATTGTAAACACAGATGATCAATATAATACTGCTGTAACTAGAGGCTTATGCAATACGCTTGTTAGTGTTTTATTTATGCAGCTTTAGGGTAAGCAAAATGTATTAATAGCTTATTGATATAATTGGCTTGGGTGTTCTTTAATATCAAGTAATATTTCACTTTCTCTAGTTATTGGGGTACCAATATGTGATGCATAAAAAATGCAGAGCAACTTTAGCTTTTGTCATCATAAAGACAATGTCCCCTTAATATTTTGGTCGGTCTCAAGGAAGATATGTAGACTGAGACCGGTAAAACAAAAATACTAATAATATACAGCTCTGGAAAAAATTAAGAGACCACACCTAATTTTTCTTAAATCAGCATCTCTACATGTATGGCAGCCATTCCAGTGTCTGTTAAATTCCAACACAGGCACACCTCATTTTACTCAATGAGGTACTGATTAGGAGATTACCTAAACCAAATCTAATCTAACGAGGAAAAGTATAAAACCACTGCTGACGTCATCACTATCCTCTTGTAATAGAACCAGCTGGATGGCAAAAACAGTACAAGTAGTACCTCAAAGGTAATTTGACTAAAAAAATAACTATTCAGCATGACAAAAGAGCTGAAAAGAAAAGCTTTGAGTGAGGAAAAGGTTTCAATTCTGGCTTTACTGGCAGAAGGATACAGTGAGCGTCAGGTTGCTTCCATCCAGAAAATTTCAAAGACAGCGGTTTATAAGAACAAGGTGAAGCAACAGACATTGGGGACAACAAACTGGCAGAGGGCGAAAACGACTGTCTACTGACCGAGATGACCGTCAACTCATTAGAATGCCCCTCAACAACCATATAATGACATCAAGTGACCTACAAAAAGAATGGCAAACAGCAGCTGGGGTGAAGTGCACGGCAAGGACTGTTCGAAACAGGCTCCTAGGGGCAGGGCTGAAGTCGTGGAAAGCTAGAAAAAAGCACTTCATCAAGGAGAAGCAAAGAAGAGCCAGGCTGAAGTTTGCAAAAGACCATAAGGATTGGACCATAGAGGAATGGAGTAAGGTCATCTTCTCTGACTAGTCAAATTTTCAGCTTTGCCCAACACCTTGTCATCTAATGGTTAGACAGAGTCATTAGATTTGTTTCAGGTAATCACCTAATCAGTACCTCATTAAGTAAAATGAGGTGTGCCTGTGTTGGAATTTAACAGACACTGGAATGGAATGGCTGCCATACACGTAGAGATGCTGATTTAAGAAAAATTAGGAGTGGTCCCTATATACAGCTCCGGAAAAAATTAAGAGACCACTGCGCCTTTTCCTTTCCAGAGCTGTTTAACCATTGAGTCACCTCATAAGTACACAAATGTAAAGATATTTACTGAGTTCACACAAAGCATGATTCAACAAGACATTTGATAATAATGTAAAAGTGATATAATAAAATGATTATGGAATAACTGAATCAGATTGTGGACACTTATACTCTTTTTAAACTTGTTTTCATTGTCCATGATCAGATGCAGTTCTGGGTCCCAACAACAAAGGAAGGTGAAGATAGAATTGATGACCACTCAGACTCATTTCTGACAACAAGGAAGAGTAAAGTTTCCATTTGTGCTTGTGTTATTGTATTTTGACAGTTGGATAATATTTCTTCTTGTTTGATCAGTTTATAGTTAAAAAAAACTCGTGATTTTTCACAATTTCTCACCATTAGAAGAACCCAATGAAGATTAAGGCATTAATATTGGCTTATGTTCTTATATTTTAATTATTTGTAAAAATGGCCAGTTTGATAATATCTCTTGTGATCAGTTGATAGTTGTATTTCAATTTCAGTGATTCGAGAAGGATATAACTCTATTAGTGGAAAAAGTCATTGTTTAGCCTGGTTATTGCCATTGAAGACCTGCAGTTTAATTGTAGTGAGCTAGATGGGATTTCCTACTTTATCCTTCCTGCTTGTTTTGAAGTCCCACACAGTTCTGATTTTAATTTCTGTACCGTTGACCAACTTGGGAGAGTGTGAGATGGGTGATCAATAAAATGATTTTTTAATTACATACATTTTCTTGATTGTTTATAAATGTTATATTCTTTTTTACTACATTTCATATGGGGCTCTTCTATATTATGTCATGTACTTTGTTAGGAGAAAATACCTGGACTGATGATCTAACAGCATTGAAATAATTATATCTGGAAAGGGATTGACAATAAATGTATACATAATACCTCATGTGCTCACTGTAAAACTAAAGTCTGTTTAGATCCCTGCTTGAATTGTGTTGTGCACCTTTAAGAGGGAATGGGACAGTTGGAGTGGATAAACACAAAGTTTGAGAGAAGTGTCATGTGAGGAGTTAATTTCTGTCCAGTCAACATAACTGTACCTATTCTAGCTGTAGGTATGAATATACTAATTTTTAGTTGCAAAGAATTGTTATGGCATATTAAAATACATGGTACAAAATATTGTTTCACAAATTACAGATGGGTTACTTTAAATAAACTGCATTTCAGGTTGTATTTATGTAAGATTATTATCTAACTGGTTCCAAATGTAAGTTACCTTGTCAGTATGCTGTGACAATGCAATATTGTTTGCTGGGAAATGAGTACATGAGCAAAATATCTAATAGGGTTGACAATGTGGTTTGTGCTTTAAAAAGAGCAGGAGATTATATTGGCATGTACTTGAAAAATCTGCAGGAACATTGTGGAATGTAGGAATATAAGGCAGAAAACAGAGTTAACTCAGTCTTATTTTAAAAATAGAACCACCATGTTAATGGGATATGGTTGATGCTGCAGAGGACCCGGAGTAGAAGGTAACAGGTAGGGTAGCTACAGTAGCTGTAGCTAGATCAAATTGATTTTGCTAGTGCAAAAATAAGCATTGCATAATCAAATACTGTAAACCTGCCAATGGTCAGCAAATGACGAATAGGAAACCTTAATTACATAACGTTGTCACGACGTACAGGTGACGAAATGACAACATAATTTAAATACGTTGTCGCAACCAAAATAGGAACTTCACCTTTCCGGTTGCTGTAACGTCAGATAGTTACGTAACCGGTACGAAAACGGACCAACTCGCTAAGTCGTGACAACGTTATATTGTTTGCTGGGTAATAGTTTGTTTTAACCAGCAAAGTAGTTGATAAATGTAGCTGCCATGTACAAAAGTTGTGCAGCGGCTAATGACTTTCAAGAAAGGATGATTACTTTGTCAAATAATTTACGCTATATGGGCTTAGAAAATACACTGACATGCGGATATAGGGGTATACCGATATCGATTCTATGTAGAAAATGTTTAGGTTCGATTTCAAACTGCAAAATTGAAGAGGAGTTTGCGAATTCTGTGATTAAGTATCCGCACGTCATTGATTGTGACCAGCTGTTACTACCTCCACGATATCAATGCAACCGATTGTGTACGGTTCATGTAAAGGAGTTGACATTAAACTAATTGCACTCATTAAACCGTTACAGACAACTATGCCGCTCTATACTTGCAGGCCTATTATTTATTTAACTTCCGTAGCAACAGTTACACTCTATATTAGAGATTAGTCTGCAACAATAAGACTTCCGATTTTCATATGTTGCCTTCAAAATGAAGGTCTGTGGTGTGTCTGTAATTTGAGTTGTGTAGGCTACATTTTCAAAGGAAAAACTATGTGGGGGAAATTATAAATGAAACACTATTTCAATAAAACTTTACATAGGTTAAATAATATTATAAGGTGGAGCACAGAAGAAATGGTTAGAGCTTATATAAGCTAATGTAGAGAACATGATGTAATATAAAAAATCCTATTTTGATGTTATTGTTTTTTATTTGCTTGTGCTCATTTGCTTTGGGATTGATTGTGTAATACATCCAACCACACTACATGTGTTTACACTGCACCTTAGCCTAGGGCTAAGAGCATTCTAAGCAAGTGTTCACACTTGCATATTTTGTGGGAAAGTGGGAAAGCACCACCCTTAACCTAGGGCTAGCTGGCCATGCTCTGGAGCAGGGTTAGCACCGACTTTTCAGGGCTAGCCCCAGAAAAAGGTGACAAAATAACCAGTGTGAAACGGGGTCAAGAACAAACCATAGAACGTTTATTGTCCAATCACAAAAGCTGCCCTTTCACTTAATTTACATACGCTTTTGACTCGCACCTTAACCGTCTGTTTTGGTCCTTTCACTCTGCAAAGTTTTGTCGTTTCATTATACCTGCTAAATCTTAGCGAAGTAGTTACAGCAGCTTGCTTTGGATGTAAATCCAGCATATGTCGCTAGAATTAAGGTTGACTAATGTTTTTCTCTTTCTTTGTGTAGTTTTGACAAAGTTGTTCAAGCAAATACTTACAGTGTGGGCATCTTGATCAGTTGATGTCATGAAGTCGTTAATTGAATCGTGGTAGCGTAACATTGATCATGTGTCAGTGATGTAGGCTACAGTAACATTATTCGCATGCCAGAGAGAATGAAACATTTGCAGCTTATCATAGAATGTAAAATGGTATTGTCGTATTTGTCCATTAGCCCAGGGCTTAGGAACACAAGTGTGAATCCTTAGCCTAGGGTTAAGCCTTAGCCCAGGGTTGACAAACTCTTGTGTAAACACAGGCTAAGCTAACCCGGGGCCAGTCTTAGCCTGGGACAATGCAGTGTGTAAAGGCCTTATTTTCCACCCCCCCACTGTAATGTACATGGGATACTTGTTGCGGAAAAACTCTTCAGTACCGCTGTGAATGTATTGTACGCAATACTCAGGAGAGTTTGTAAAATTACGAATATAATGTGAAATCATGGGGCACTGTGCTACATCCAGCAAAACGTAATGTATTGTTGCCCCTCTTTAACCCCCCATGCCACACACTATACTGTACATGGAATTCATATTGCCTCATTAGTTAGCAGGTAGTGGCTTTTTAGGAGTCTGGCTAGTTAGTCCATCTAAGATTATTCTGATGACTTGAACATTATATCAGACAGTTTAGCTGTTAATAATTTGCATTTTAGATATAGTGTTATGAATTCCAGCCTCAGTAGCTAATTAATCCACTGTTCATTTGTACAATGACTTGCTACTATAGGCAAATATTTCGTGGAATGCAACGTTGCCATGATTATTTCATTTAAAAAATTCTACCTAGTAGGGTCAAAAAGTGGCTAGCGTTAGTGATAAATGCTATCGATGTTAGCTAGCTAGTAATGTTAGCTAATGGAAATACAGCTCCGGAAAAAATTAAGAGACCACTGCACCTATTTCTTTCCTTTCCAAAAAAGTTGAAAAGGAAAGTTTTGAGTGTTGAACACAAGCGTTCAATTTGCAGTGGTCTCTTAATTTTAACCCTTCTCTTCCTCACTCAAAACCTTCATTTTTGACTTTTTTTTTCCGGAGCTGTATATTTAACTAACCTCAGTTTAATCTAACATTAGTCCTTCAGAAATCATTCTGGTGACATGAACACCGTTTAGCTAATAATAATTTGACGATTTAGATATGGTGTCATGCTTTCAAGCCTCGGTAGCTAATCTATGCTCCTGTAGCTAAATTAATTCTCTGTTTTCAGTTGTACAATGACCTGCTAATGTTAGCAAATGTTTAGTGGAATGCAACGTTGCCATGATTATTTCGTCAAAAATAATTGCTAGAAGAGCCTCAGTTTAAGCTAGTGTTAGTTCACATTAAATCATTCTGGTGACATTATAACCAATACTTTAGCTATTAAAAATTTGCTTTTGGTAGAGAGGGTGTTATGTGTTCAGGCCTCAGTAGATAATCCATTCTCAGTAGTTAAGTAATTTCTGTTTTCATTTGTTTCTACAATTCCACTTCGGTAACAATTTATTTGAAGGGGTGTGCATAAGAGTGACATGACACTGTCATGATACTGTCATAACCATGACATGACACATGAAAGAATCATTTTGAATGTTTATGAATGTTGTCATTAGGTGTCATTCGGTTGATTGTCATTTTTTATGCAAGGTTGACATTGTTTGGGATGTCTTTGTTATGACAACTTGACATTAACTGAGACAACATAACCTGCCAATGTCTTTGTTATGACAACTTGACATTAACTGAGACAACATAACCTGTCAGTGTCTTTGTTATGACAACTTGACATTAACTGAGACAACATAACCTGTCATAAACATGGGCCTAATTATCTTGAAGAAACTATATTGCCAGTATTCTGTCTGCCAGAAAAATAACTTTGCTGATCCTGAGACTGGTACTCATACTCAGCATATTGAGCGTGCATGGCAGAAATACAAATTGAAAATATGGAGTCATAGAGGTAATTGCACTCGTGAGTCACTGAAGATTCACCTCAAAATGATGGAGTGGCACCACTGGTTAGCCATACGCCATTATAATGGTATCTTGGGCAGACTTTTCCATGATGTGAATAAACAAATCAAGTTAATATCAAAGTTTTTTGCAGGAACATGGTTTGTACTGTAATTTTGTTAATGTTGATGCAGGACATCTATTCATGTAACCATTATTAATAAGGTAGACTGGCTACTTGCCAAATTGGTGTGACGCATACAAAATGTATGGTCGCATTTGGGGTTGATATAGAATTTGAAGGACACTTTTATATTGAAGGACACTTACTACGGTTGGCCTATACGGGGCAGTTTGACGTGGTCGTGTTGCGTTGGGACGGTTAACGATCCAAACACCTGCGAGTTCTCTTAACTCTTCAAGGAAATGTCTTTCTCATCATTTATCCTGTTTTCTAGGTCGGTAAAGTACAAAAGTACACTGGACATTTAGATACAGTTTGATAACTTGGAGTTTTGAGAAGTTTGAGAACTTCGCAATCGTTGCACTGTAAGGGTTAGCGATTAGCTAGTTCATTGTTGTTAGCTGGCTTCGGTTGGTTATTAGCTGGCTCCAGTTTGCTGTATGCTAGATCCAGTCAAGTGTTTGTCAGTTCCGGGTAGCACTTTGCTAACTTGCTCAGTCATGTTCTATTTGTGTTAACAAGAAGGTAATTTGCTAAACTATCACTAACTAGCCTACTTTATAAATAATGTTTTCAATGTGATTATATTACGAATAGTTTATATTACTTGGGCTATTGTTCATGCGAAGAACTAGGTACTGTACATGAATGGATGTCCTGTATCAACCTTAAAAAATTACAGTACAAACTGTGTTCTTGCAAAAAACGACATGAGCTTATGTCCTGTGTCAACATGAACAAATGACACTATCATTGTTAACCGTTTGTTCATGTCTTGTTCATTATTGTTCATCAGTGTTCATTCAAGGTCACTACTGCATTGGTTGTTCATGTACACTTATCGGAAAGTGTTACCAAAGTAGGATTGTTGAAAGTAGTTTTTTTTTTTTTTTAGGAAACATTTGTTGTGCAAAAACAATAAAGGAAATTTCTTGCTTTTGTTAAGGTATTTAAAAGCATTTGACAGATTTAATTACATCTTTATGACAGTATTTGACAAACTTAATTACATCTTTATGACAAGTCCAAATTGTACCACTGTACTTGAGGTCAAGAAAAATATTCATGACGCTGTTATGAATGCATCTGACATTGTTATAACACGTCATGACATCTATATGACAAGTCCAGTTTGTACCACTTTACTTGAGGTCAAGAAAAATATTTGTGACACTGTTATGAATGCATTTGACAGTGTTATAACACGTCATGACATCTTTATGACAAGTCCAAATTGTACCACTGTAGTTAAGGTCAAGGAAAATATTCATGACACAATTATAATGGTCTCATGACAACCAATGTCAAAACCAACCACATATGACAGTTGTATTTAATGCTAACACGTAAAGCTAAATAGTTTCTTCAAATTTGATAATCAGGCCTGCTATGACATGTTTATGACAGGTTATCTTTCTGACTAACTGCGCCACAGCATGGTTCTGGGTACATCACTGGTACCCAGCTCATGGCCGTTGTAGACATCCAGAACAAGCGGTGTCTGCACAGGGTGTGCGGCATCATCAGGGACCCTTCACATCCATGCCACAAACTGTTTGCCCCCCTTCCATCGGGCAGGTGGTACAGGTCTTTTCTTTCCCGCACCAGCAGGCTCAGGAACACTGTATTTCCATCTGCTGTAACCCTGCTGAACTAGGTGACCCATCACTAACCATAGCCACCCTTTGTACTACTGGACTCCGACACTGCCTTGCAAAGTCTAAAGTTTTCAGCTGTTACAGGTACGTGTCTACCTTGGGAACCTCATTACTGCTATCCCTACATTTCAGTTCCACATGCTACCCTACTCCTTCAATTTCATTGTACTGTATTTGTCCAATTACAATAAAGTTGAATCTAATCTAATGTTGTCGTGATTAATGTCAAGTTGTCATAACAAAGACATTGACAGGTTGTGTTGACTCAGTTAATGTCAAGTTGTCATAACAAAGACATCTCAAACAATTTCAACCTTGCATAAAAAATGACATAATCAACCAAATGACACCTAAGGACAACATAAACGTCCATAATGATTCCTTCATGTGTCATGTCATGGCTATAACAGTATCATGACAATGTCATGTCACTCTTATGCACACCTTTTCAAATAGTGTTACCTCCACTTCTGACTGAGGGCTGAACTTATCAATTGCACCTTTAAATTGTAGATATGGCGGTTAAACTAATATGAAATCTGATTTGTAATTTTACAATAACACATGGGTACGTAGACTATATGCCCATGTCCTACCAAAGTCAACATATTTTTACAGTAAGAATAGGGAGGGTATTTTCCAGATAAATTAAGATCTAGAAAGGTATTGGTATTATTGTTGCCACCTGTAATAGTCTTTTGATCATCAAAATTAAACAATTCTAAGAGAAATAGTTTGCTTAATCATTGATGCTAATAGACATACTGAAGTAAACATAACCATTATCATTTTCAAAAGGTATCTCTTCTGACCCCATCATTATCTTACAACAAGCTGATAGATTAATTCATTAACATGCTCTACGCTGGGGAAGACTGATAAACTTCCATTCAGTTATATTTACCATACAATTAGGCTGCATTTATTACATTCTGCAAAATTCAAACAACTTACAATAACTAACCTAGTTACATTGTTTGGTGCTTAAGGTGTTGTACTGTTCTGATAGCTTCAGAATTTTGATGTCTCCATATTTACCTGATAATACCATTTGAGGTAAATGTTATATTGCAATAGTTTTCAGGACATTCAAATACATTCAGTTTGGCCAAACAGTGGTGGCATAATAGCCATAACACTATCTGTTGTTCTTTGTCACTCAGTGATATTACATTTGGTACACATGATCAGGGTTGTGATTTTACTTTGTGTGAATGATGTTTCAAGTTGGCCACTATAGGAAAAGAAAAACCATAAATGTTGTATTGCTTGCAACTATGGATATAAGTTGAAAAAAGTTTGCAATCTTGCTAGTAGTAGCTTCAATGCTGAAACCCTGCTAAATGCTGCTTGCAGCTATAATTAGGGTTTCAGCAGTTCACTGGTGAAACCCTATTGTGTATGTTCCGGTTCATTATTATTATTAGGATTTCAGCAGTTCACTGGTGAAACCCTATTATGTTTGTTCTGGTTCATTATTATTGTTATTATTATTATTCTGGTAAAAAAGGGTGTTTTATGCAAATTCCTGTGAGATTAAATGGCTTAAGGGTACACTACTTTTTATGGTAGTAAAGGGCCAAGGACCGCAACTTCTGGTGCAGTGGCATGCATGTCGGCCTCATGGTGGCGCTGTCACAAGCCTCCAAAGTTGCACTTTTTGCACGCTCACCACACCCACCCCTTGTGACCTAGAGTCTTGAAAATTGGCAAATAGGTATATCTCCTCATGATGAAAATGTTTTCCATTGGGACCCATAAAGTCCGCCATGATGGATTTTTTGCCATTTTGGATTTTTTGAAAAACACCTAATGTCCGATCTTCGCATACTTTGATATTTGGCATCTAGGGACCATGGTCTCAAATTATATCAGCCAGACCATTATGTCAAAAAACATGGATGCTATTGACCAATGAACATGTGAGGGGGCGTGGTTTTGCACATATAGAGATCTCCTACAAGGATAATGGTATAATAAATCTACTTGGTACATATGTTGACAAGGACCATACGGAAAAAATGACTGCAAGGATTTTTTTATCAACCACACGGTGGTGCTATTGAGGTTTTTCACATTAGCAAGGTCACCATACTCACTCCGTTTGAGATAAAGCCATGAAAAGAGGTAGATAATTCCACCTCCTCACAAGGAACATATTTGCCATTGGGACTGATTAACTTCGCTTTATTGGTTTTGACGGCCATTTTGAATTTGTGAAAAACACTAAAAAATTAACTCCTCTGGCACCAATTGTCTGATCTACACGCACTTTGGTATTTGGCATCTAGGGACCAAGGTCTTCAAAATTTATATCAATCAGGCCAGTATATTGAAAAACATGGCCGCCATTGACAGATGGACATGTGCAGGGGTGTGGTTTTACACATATATAGACATCTCCTATAAGGATAATGGTATTATGATTCTACTTGGTGCGTATGATAACAAGGATGATACAACCATAATGACTGCAAAGATGTTTTTATCATCCACATGGTGGCGCTATTGAAGTTTCCCACATTTGCAAGCTCACCATGCTCAACCCATTTAAAACAAAATCTTGTAAAGAGGTGTATAAGTCCATCTCCTCTCAAGGAACACATTTGCAATTGGGACCCATAAAGTCGGGCGTAATGTTTTTTCGGCAATTCTGAATTTGTGAAAAATGCTTCAAACGCTGCTTCTATTGCATCAAATGACCGATTTTAAGTGTGATTACATTTGGTACACGTGATCAGGGTTGTGAGTTTATTTTATATGAAAGATGTTTCCATTTTGCCACATGGAAATACTAGTGAAAAGGAAAAACCGTACATGTAATATTGTTTACAGCTATGGACATGAGTTGGATTTGTGTCCTATTGGAAAAACTGCAATCTGGCTACTAATAGCTTAATGCTGAAACCCGCTATATGCTGCTTGCAGCTTTAATTTCTATTTATTGTTGTATGTTTTAATAGAGTACATAACTTTGTACAGCACTTTGTTCAGCAGTGGTTGTTTTTAAATGTGCTATCGCCTATGAGTTTTGAACAAAGCAAAAACCCTGTATATAGATATATACAGTAGAACAGTGACTGCGTTACACGCCACAGCCAAATTCTACCTGCATTTGATGGGTAGGCAGGTGCAAATGTCAAATCCTGGACACCGACCAAATGAAAAGATGCTGAAGGAGTGCTTGACGCCATCTGTCAAGCATGGTGGAGGCAATGTGATGGTCTGGGGTTGCTTTGGTGGTGGTGAAGTAGGTTATTTGTACAGGGTAAAAGGGATCTTGAAGGAAGGCTATCATTCCATGTTGCAGCACCATGCCATACCCTGTGGACAGCTCTTGATTGGAGCCAATTCCCTCCTACAACAGGACAATGACCCAAAGCACAGCTCCAAACTATGCAAGAACTACTTATGGAAGAAGTGGTCCATTGGTATTCTGTTTATAATGGAGTGGCCAGCACAGTCACCAGATCTCATCCCTGTTGTGCTGTTGTGTGAACAACTTCACCGTATGGTATGTAAGAAGCGTCCATTAAGTCAATCCAACTTGTGGGAGGTGCTTCAGGAAGCAAGGGGTGAGATCGCTTCAACAAATTGAGAAGAAGAATGCCAAGGTTCTGCAAGGCAGGAACTGCTGCTAATGGAGGATTCTTTGGTGAAAGCAAAGTTTGAAGGACACAATTATTATTTCATTTTAAAAAATCATTATTTCTAACCTTGTCTATGACTTTATTTCCTACTAATTTTGCTATATTTCCTATTCAAACTCATTTAGATTAAATTAGATTAAACTTTATGGTCATTGAACAAGTACAAGTACAGTACAACAAAATGCAGTTAGCATCCAACCAGAAGTGCAAATAGAAGAGGACTGAAAATGTACAAGTATTAAGTATATGTATAATACAAGTGGAATGTATAGATGTGCATTGAAGGCAAATGGAGTACAAATGGCAATACTAGATGTACAATAAAGGCAATAAAAGAGGCAGAAAATTTACAAGTATTAAGTAGAGTGTACGTTACAAGTGGGATAAATAGTTGTGCGGGAACAAATGGCATTCTAAATGTGCAATTGAGGAAAATGAATGGGTAAGGTATCACGTGCAACCGAAATGCAGAGATAGCAGCAATGAGGTCCCCGAGGTAGACATGAATATGTAACAACAAAAATGCAAGTACAATTGCAACTCTTAATGTGCAATGAAGGCAAATTGCAGGTGCAAGTTGGCATGTGCAATTGAAATGCAGGAATAGCAGCAGTGAGGTTCCTGAGGTAGACATGTATCTGTAACAACTCCAGTAGTACAAAGGGAGTAGAGTAGTGCAACAAGGTCCCTGAAAGGCGAAGGGGTATGGTTAGTGATGGGTCACAGAATTCACCAGGTTTACAGGGGATGGAAAAAAACTGTTCCTGACCCTGCTGGTGTGGGAATGAAGAGACCTGATGATGTCACGCGCCCTGCACAGACACTGCTTGCGCTGGAGGTCTACGATGGCTGGGAGCTGGGCACCAGTGATATGCTGGGCGGTTTTCACCACCAGTTGCAGGGCCTTCTGGTTGGCTATGGAGCAACCGCTAAACCACACTGTGGCACAGTTAGTCAGAATGCTCTCGATTGTGCAGGCAGCGGTATAAATTCACAAGGATTTTGGAGGACAAGGGCTGAGGTGCTGAGGGTCCAGGAGAGGTCCTCGGAGATGTGTACACCCAGGTATTTGAAGCTGGACACCTTCCACCTCAGTGCCGTCGATGAGAACTGGGGCGTGACTGCAGCCTTTTGACTTCCTGTAATCCACAATGAGCTCCTTGGTTTTCTTTGTGTTGAGGGCCAGGTTGTTGTCAGCACACCATGCCGTCAGGTGCTTGACCTCATCCCTGTAGGCTGACTCATCATTGTCACCGATCATGCCTACCACCGTGGTGTCGTCTGCAAACTTCACTATGTTGGTGGAACTGTGTACAGGAACGCAGTCATGGGTGAAGAGTACAGGAGGGGGCTTGGAAAATATGTTTTCCATGACAACATTTTTAATGTATGTTGTCATGGAAAACAAGGACATTTCTAAGTGACCCCAAACTTAGTGTATGGTAGTGTCAAGTCCTGGCTGGAGGCCTCTAGGCATCTCTGTGCACCTGGGGGCCACAGTCAGGGCCTTACCGCAGGAGTGCCTCTATTTTTGATTGTCCCAAATTAGAGGCAGCTGTCCTGCAGACCCTATTTAAGTTAAGTAGTTTCCGCACCCAGTGTGGATCATTGTTTGTGTTTGCCTTTGTTGTGCTGCAACAGTTTTGGTTGGTGGCTCTCCTTTTTTCTTTTGTTGCAGGAAGAAAGATGAAATGGTTGTACTACAGCTCTGTGCTTCGTATCGTGCCTACCCACAACCGTGACAGGTAGTGTACATGAAATGAGATTCAATAGGAAATGTAGCAGAATGAATTACTTTGCAGGACAGCATTAAAGTTGATTTAATGTAAAGTTATACTGCAATCAGCTGAGATTGTGTTTGCTCAAGATTTGATGGACTATAGTTGAGCAATCTCAGCTGCTTGACCTACAATTGTACAGTAGTGTGCGAAAGTCTTAGGCACATATATATATATATATTACACACACACAGTTGTGCTCATAAGTTTGCATACCCTGGCAGAAATTGTGAAATTATGGCATTGATTTTGAAAATATGGCTGATCATGCAAAAAACCTGTCTTTTATTTAAAGATAGTGATCGTATGAAGCCATTTATTATCTCATAGTTGTTTGGCTCCTTTTTAAATCATAATGATAACAGAAATCACCCAAATGGCCCTGATCAAAAGTTTACATACCCTTGAATGTTTGGTTTTGTTACAGACACACAAGGTGACACACGTAGGTGAAAATGGCAATTAAAGGTGAATTTCCCACACCTGTGGCTTTTGAAATTGCATTTAGTGTCTGGGTATAAATAGTCAATGAGTTTGTTAGCTCTCACATGGATGCACTGAGCAGGCTAGATACTGAGCTATGGGGAGCAGAAAAGAACTATCAAAAGACCTGTGTAGCAAGGTAATGGAACGTTGTAAAGATGGAAAAGGATATAAAAACATCCAAAGCCTTGCAAATGCCGGTCAGTACTGTTCAATCACTTATTAAGAAGTGGAAAATTCGGGGATCTCTTGATACCAAGCCAAGGTCAGCTAGACCAAGAAAGATTTCAGCCAAAACTGCCAGAAGAATTGTTCGAGATACAAAGAAAAACCCACAGGTAACCTCAGGAGAAATACAGACTGCTCTGGAAAAAGACTGTGTGGTTGTTTCAATGAGCACAATACGACGATACTTGAACAAAAATGAGCTGCATGGTCGAGTTGCTTGAAAGAAGTCTTTACTGCGCCAATGCCACAAAAAAGCCTGGTTACAATATGCCCGACAACACCTTGACACGTTTCACAACTTTTGGCACACTGTAATTTGGAGTGACAAGACCAAAACAGAGCTTTATGGTCACAACCATAAGCGCTATGTTTGCAGGGGGGTCAACAAGGCCTATAGTGAACAGAATACCATCCCCACTGTGAAGCATGGTGGTGGCTCACTGATGTTTTTGGGGTGTGTGAGCTCTAAAGGCACAGGGAATCTTGCGAAAACTAATGGCAAGATGAATGCAGCATGTTCTCAGAAAACACTAGCATACAATTTGCATTCTTCTGCACGAAAGCTGCGCATGGGACACTCTTGGACTTTCCAGCACAACAATGACCCTAAGCACAAGGCCAAGTTGACCCGCCAGTGGTTACTGCAGAAAAAAGTGAAGGTTCTGGAGTGGTCATCACAGTCTCCTGACCTTAATATCATCGAGCCACTCTGGGGCGATCTCAAACGTGCGGTTCATGCAAGACAACTAAAGACTGCATGACCTGGAGGCATTTTGCCAAGACAAATGGGAAGCTATACCACCTGCAAGAATTCGGGGCCTCAGAGACAACTATTACAAAAGAGTGCATGCTGTCATTGATGCTAAAGGGGGCAATACACAGTATTAAGAACTAAGGGTATGCAGACTTTTGAACAGGGGTCAGTTAATTTTTCTCTTTGTTGCCATGTTTTCTTTTTTATATATAATAATTTTATACAAATAAACACGTTACTATCTAAATAATTGACTAGTTCGACTTTCAGATGCCTAAGATTTTGCACAGTACAGATACCAAAGATTTTTAATCCATGATCTTTCTTTTCCAAATGTCTGTCTCTCTAAGGGCTACTAGCATGTGTGGTGGACGGTGTGAAAAACCTGATGATTTACTATCCTGCCATAGCAAAAAGCATAAAACATTGGGTGACAGTACAGTTTTACACCTTGAGTGAACAACAGAATCCCACCTCCCCACGTATATAAAGGTCATAAAACTTCGAAGTGCTTATACTGTATGACAACCAAAGCTGGACTGCATTTGAAGTGCAAATTATTTTAGTATTCAGATAATGTTTTGGATTGCTTGGTCACACATCCACATTGGGCCTCTATTTGAAGTGAGAGTAGGCTTAAGAGACTGAGAGAAAGCAAAACCTGTCCAAACAATCAGTACAGTCATATTCTGTCTCAACATTGTGTTCCACGTGCCACATTTGTGATAAAAATGTGAAGACAGAGTACAATGTATTTTCTAATACAGATTATTTAGAATATATGCAGTGATTTTTTTTATTGTATTGAATTTATTGTGATTTCGCTTTTATGCACTTATGAGGTAAAGCACCTTCAGCTCCAAGTGGAAAAATTTATAATGCAGGTTCAGTATGGCATCTGCGAAAGACAAACTTACTTTAAACCTCCCTTTTTGGGCTGGATGTGTAATTATGTAGTTCATATTGAGAGGAAATGGGAATGAGAAACTTAACACAACGCATATGTGCTGACTAACTCTGAACAAAGGACAATACATAGGACGTGATGCCTGTTACTGATTGGCCCCACACATCCTGTCCATACATCCTGTCCATACCTCCTGCTAGGAGTTGCCCACGTAAGCTCTATGGATAGGCCCATTGACCATACTATACAAGGGTCTTTTGTAAGATAAACCTTTCTTATTGGAGGATATTGGACTGTGTATGACCACTGACCACCTCCCATGTGTCCAGGCATAATAGACTGTGTTAACTTTGTAATTATTGGAGAACATGTAAGAACTATGGAAGGTCAACATTGTAGACTCATGCTGAATAAAGATGGCTCTCCCCTGACTTCCGGTTGCATTTATTTTGTTCATGGATCAAAAATGGACAGAATCTAACAGTATGGTGCCGTGACTCGGACAGATGGATTTTGCACTCTGATTGGTGAGTCAAACCACTCTAAAAGAACAGGTCAGTTTAAAGAGCATGAGTATCCAGATTAACACATCTGGAACCAGAAGACCTAGAAACTTTGTTTTTTTAGGCAGTAGAACCCTGTGGTAAGGACACGCAAGACTTACGTTGACACTGAAAGATGTGTTCTTAGTCTTAGTCCATGAAATAACACAGGAGAAGCTAAGACCATTTAGGCCACTATTACAGTGATGAAACCTTACTCACGTTATCTGGAAGTCATTGATAGAAGAGTATCAAGGGGCATGTGTATAATATTTGTACAATTGAAGTTAAAGGAAATAACAACGTGGTACAAACGGGGACTGCAGCCCTGACGTTGTAGTTCAGAAAAATGGCAAAATCATTGGCTGATGACATCAAAAAGAGCTTGAAAATAGATGACTGTCACCAAGAGATAATTCAAAACATGCCATTGTTCCAGAAGAAGATTTTTTGAGTTTTTTTGATATACAGAAAATATGGGAAGAAATTCAAAGAATGCCTGATGAATTACAAAAAACACGTTGGTCGTTGATTGTTATCAGAAATTCAAAAATGGAATGATAAATTCTTCAAAGATGATCTTGAAAGATCTTTGAAGGAGAAAGAATGTGTTCGTGTGTCGGCTGAACAAATGGCTGAACTGGACAAGTTGAAAAAAGGACTTGAAAAGTTGAAAAAGGAACTGGAAACGTTGAAAGCAGGAAAAACATCTAAAGACACTCAAAGCCCATTGAAAAAGAAACCAGGATCATGTCACTTGTGGAATCCCTGGCCATTGGCAGAATGAGTGTCACAAGAAGAAGAACCGAAGGAAAAAGACAGGATGCACAGACAGTTGGAACACGAGACATTCTGCCCATATGCCGAGCAGCAGCAAGGAAAGATGTATGGAATTCAGGAATCAAAGACAGAGGATTTCCTGGCGATACCTGTAACTGACGTGAGCGTATATAATCATTAATTAAGAGTTTCCAAAAATGTATCATACCTAAATATTGAGTAGAACTGGAACTTATCGAGGAAATCTGATCACTTACCTTGATAATGACCATGCTTATTCAAGTGAATATTAATTTGAAAGCACTTTGATGGTATATAACATGTTTTAATAGGTATTCAAGGAATAGCCTGTTTTGTTGTGCTTTTTCATGTTCACTATGTAATTTTGAATCAAACGTATTTATTGCGTTGATGATAATGTTTAAAACCGTAAGGAAAACACATGGCTTTCCATGTGCACTGAATTTGATTCTAATATATGTTATAATTTGGTTTTAGACAAAAGATTGAGATTATAGTCTCATGTGAAATTATGACAAAAAGGCTGAAAACAGCCAAAAGCGAGTTTATCCCCTACAATAAAATTAAATATTTTATTTTGAATGCTAAATTGGCTTTGGTTAATTAGGAATTTTTTCATTTGTTTGTTTTTTGTATTTCTCTTATAACTAAGATGACATTTGTGTTTTATAGAACAAGTTAGATACTAAAAAGTTGACTGACTAAAATAGTCTCACCTTTGGTTCAGAGAGCAGCACAGGGGGGAGGAGTGCTTGAGCCAATCCCCCCACACACTGCCCTGGGGTAGCAAGAGTAACATAGGCTTACTTGGGTGGTCATGTCTGTTTTTTAGTTTAGTCATAATTTTTATAAATGTTTTGGAATGTCCACAAGAATGTTAAGTTACTGTATAGATATGACAAGCATATTTTTACAAACTGCAAACAATACTAGAGATGTGTAGGACAATAAATCTGAACCTTCACTTAACAAAGGATATCAGCTAAGTTGAAAGAATAACATATCTTGAAACAGACAGTCTGAGGACCATGTCAGATTTTTAATATGTGGAAACCTAAATTTCATATACATTTTAAATAATCCATTTGGCCTTTATTTATGGCTAACCCTGAGTGGGTAAAGCCACAGGCTCCAGGAAGGGGGGCAGACCCCTAGAATGACCCCAAACAACCTCTCCCATTAAATCAGGGTAGCTTATTACTAAGGGTTAAAATTCAGACTGGTCTCAACTGTGGTAATTTCCTCAACATAAGCATATTCAGTTTTGGGATGATCAAACATTAAGTGAAAGCTAAATATATTTTCCTCTCAATAGCTTTAACATTGAAATTTATGATTTTGAAACCAACTGCAGTGAGGGTAGAGACCAAAAGTCAGCATTAAAATAAATTTGTCAATGGGTTATATGGTTTACGATTCCTTCACACAAGTGACCAGGTTGACCATTTGATGTCTTTGATTGTGTTAGTGAATGTTTGTGTTTTTAACATTTTCTCTCTGTTTTGATGAATATACAGTATGCAACTCCATATCGAATGGATTTCAGATCCATCCCTATTACCAATTCTCTATTTTACATTTCCGTCCCGAAATGATGGCCAGTGCGGGTTCAGGATGGCGCCTCCTGTGGCCGTATTCGCTGTGATTCTGCTTTCACTCATGGTGTCACTTTCCATTGACTTAATGAAGTGAAAGCAGGGGGGATGTATGATTTAAAAACTGATTATGATTGGAAAGAGTTGAGCTTAGGGCTCAAAGCAAATAAAAATGTGTACTTATAAGGAGTTACATGAAAAATTTGTTTTTTTCTGTTTGCATAGTTGCAATGGAGTATAGGCATCTTCCATTCTTAGGATTTGTTTTTAATTTGTTTATTTGGAAACTGTTTGTTTGACATAAGGTCTAGCATTTTAATGGTGGAATAGCATAGATGTAACCATTTTTGATTTGGCTAAGCAAAGTCAAGTCTGATCAGACAACGGAATCTCATTCCACTCCCATGTGCTATCGGGTATAAAACTAGCACATTGAATGAAATATCAACCAAGCCAGTTCTGGATGGAAAAGGAAATTTTTACAGACTTTTATGGAAACTTGTCAGAATAGGGTGTACGCTTCACTCTGATGATGGAACTTCTGAGATCCACAAGTTTTCAGGACAGATCTATTGTCTTCATTGTTGGGAGTTGACAGAACAATAACCAGTGGATGAAAGTCTGATGGACTGTTGAACCACACTAATCATTGTTTTGCAGTTATACTTTCAACAGATCAGGACATCACAACCCCTTTTCTGATGATACATCACGTCACTGACTGGACACAGACAACTGAGTGTGTGAGTACCAGCAACATGTTCAAAAAAGATTTCTACAACCACACTGGTTGAATCCGTTCCAAATCTTCCTGACCACTCACATGGCAGAACGATGCCAGGGTCAGATCACTTGGCTTCACTTTCCATTTCTAGATGAATCATCAACAGCAAGATGAGAGGAGAGTCCTGAAGGACTCCACATACTACAGGTCAGAGTACCACGGGCCAGCTGACTGGAAAGATCACATGGTCCCAACACAGTGGAAGACACTATTGGGGTGTTAATCTTGAATTAGTGAAGTGTTGGAATAATCACTACTCCACCACACACCTACACTGACTTGTTAGGACAACCAGGAAATTTGCTGGGTCCACATCACACTGACTGCAATAACTTTCATCATTGACTGCAACAACTGACTGCAATAACATCACACTGACTGCAACAACTGTCATCAACAACTTTACATCATTGATACAAGACAAAGAAGACTGAAGACTAGAACTACTGGCCATTTGATGGGAATCTAGCTTCATTCCTAACAATCAATAGTTTTCCTAAATTGACTGGTGTTTTGATATCTTATGTATGTTCATTCCTCACAAGGCAGGTAGAGGACTACATATGATCACTACCCAAACATTGATCATTGATACTTGTTTTTTTGTGAAGTTGCTTAGTCATAATTACAACAACTATCCTGATATGTTTAATAGTGCCATATTCCTTTTCAAAGGTAGAAACTGTCACTAGTACATTCATTGGAGTTGAGTGTTGTTATGTTCAGGATATGTTGGGTTGTTAGTATGATGTTGATGCACTCATGATATGGAAAAGGGGGGACTTTCATTGTTTAAAGTGTTTATTGGGGATGAACTATGCATTTCATTAATTTCATGTTAGGTCTGTTTCTGTTGGATACGGGTTAGACTGATAGTAGCCTGGGACTTGATGTGTATGGTAAAGATCGATCACGATGGTCACTACGACTGCAGTGTCATACGGTGCTATGTGTCAGGGCAAGGAGTGTCCATTGTATCTTATTTTCTTTTCATTTAAGGAATAATAAAGCCTCATAGGCCAGATAATCCTTTTTATTATTTTTCTTTATTGTTTTTTTTAACAGAAGTGTTTGGACCTTTTCAGTTCATTAGGAATTGGATTGCACTTTTATTTTGCTAGTTTTATCAACATGTAATGATTATTTGTTACATGTTTGAAGGGGGGACTGAGAGGAAATGGGCATGAGAAACTTAACACAATGCATATGTGCTGACTAACTCTGAACAAAGGACAATACATAGGACGTGATGCCTGTTACTGATGGTCCCCACACATCCTGTCCATACCTCCTGCTAGGAGTTGCCCATGTGACTGTCATAGACTCTATGGATAGGCCCATTGACCATAGGTTGGAACATACCATACACGGGTCTTTTGTAGGATAAACCTTTCTTATTGGAGGATATTGGACTGTGTATGACCACTGACCACTTCCCATGTGTCCAGGCATAATAGACTGTGTTACCTTTGTAATTCCGGTTGCATTTATTTTGTTCATGGATCAAAAATGGACAGAATCTAACAATATTTACAACCCCATTTCCAAAAAAGTTGGGATGCTGTGTAAAATGTCAAGAAAAAAATAATGCAATGATGTGCAAATCATTTAAACTCTATATTCAATAGAAAATAGTACAAAGACAACATATCAAAAGTTAAAACTGAGAAATGTTATTGTTTCTTGAAAAATATATGCCCAATTTGAATTTGATGCCAGCAACACGTTTCAAAAAAGCTGGGACGGGGGCAACAGAAGACTGGAAAACTTGTGTAATTCTAAAAAAACCTGATGGAACATCTCAACTAAAAACTCTGAAAGACTGCACAGGCAAATGGAGCAACAATTTAAGAATAACATTTCTCAATGGAAAACTGCGCTGGCGCAGTAAAGACATTTCTCAACTGGCATTGGCGCAGTAAAGACATTTCTCAATGGAAAAAGAGTTTGGGTATCTCATCATCTACGGTACATAATATTAAAAGATTCAGAGAATCCTGGAGCAATATCTGTAAGCAAAGGACAAGACCGAAAACCAATACTGGATGGATGTGATCTTCAGGCCATCAGGCAGCATTGCATTAAACACAGACACAATTCAGTAGTGAACATCATTACATGGGCTCAGGAACACTTCTGAAAACCATTGTCTGTGAACACAGTATGTTGCTGCATCCACAAATGCAAGTAAAAACTCTACCATGCAAAGAAGAAACCATATATAAACAAGATCCAGAAACGCCACCGCCTTCTCTGGGCCCGAGCTCATTTAAGATGGACTGAGGCGAAGTGGAATACTGTCCTGTGGTCTGACATTTCAAAATTAGAAATCCGGACACAAAGAGGAGAGGGACCAGCTGGCTTATCAGCGCACAGTTCAAAAGCCAGGTTCCGTGATGGTATGTGGGTGCATTAGTGGAAATGGCGCACCTCTGTGAAGGCACCATTAATGCTGACCAATATATACAGATTTTGGAGCAACATATGCTGCCATCCAGGCAACATTTTTTTCAGGGAAGGCTTTGCTCATTTCAGCAGGACAATGCCACACCACATTTTACATGTATTACAACAGCATGGCTTCGTAGTAAAAGAGTCCGGATGCTAAACTGGCCTGCCTGCAGTCCAGACCTGTCACCCATTGAAAACATTTGGCACATTATGAAACAAAAAATACAACAAAGGAGACCCTGAACTGTTGAGCAGCTGAAATCCTATATCAAGCAAGAATGGGAAAACATTTTACTTTCAAAACTACAGCAATGGGTCTCCAGTTCCCAAACGCTTACAGAATATTGTTAAAAGCAGAGTTGGTGCAACACAGTGGTAAACATGCCCCTGTCCCAACTTGTTGCTGGCATCAAATTGAAAATGGGCATGTATTTTTCCAAAAACATTAACATTTCCCAGTTTCAACATTTGATATGCTGTCTTTGTACAATTTTCAATTAAATAAAGGGATGAATGATTTGCACATCATTGCATTCTGTGGTAGCACTTTATAATAACTATGCATAATAAACCATTAACAATGGATTAGTTAATAGTTTATTCATCATTTAATCATTTTTACTACGTTCATAAATGTTAGTAAGCTATTCATAAACAATGTGTAAATACTGTTACAACTGATTCAATAATGATTCATAAGCTATATGATAATATTTTTGGTTATAGTTTATTCATACTTTATAAATTCTTTAAGCAAGTTAAAGATGATTTATTATGGCCATTATAAACCAGTTGTAAAGGACATGTTATGGGTTTATGAAATTAGTAAAAAACAGTTGTTAGAGGTTGGCAAACGATTGATATATACATATATGGATACATGTAATCATACATATAATGTATTGGATATTGAGTAATGATTAAGGGATGTGTTAATATATATTTTACCCACGCTTATTAATACATTAATTGATGAGTATTAGGAATACTTATAAAGCATTTACTAATTGTTAGGTAAGTGTTTTGTGTGGCCTCATCAAAAGTGTGGACTATTTAGGGCTTACAAAGGATTTATAAATGGTTTGTAACTCCCCAAAGGCTGTCCATACCATAAGTAGCCATTAAAGCCCACGTCAAATGCTTCAAAAATACCAGAAATTAAGCTGAAACAATCCCAACTTATGACAACTTAAGACAACATCATTTTAAAGAAAACAATTGCATTTTATTAAACATTTTGTGATGCGGCACTCCTTACTCTTTACTGCTGACACCTGAAACAAAGCTTGCATCGACATTGTTTAAGTCTTTTATAGCATAAAAAAAATCAGTGGCTTTAGTATTGGGTTCACACACTGCCCTTCTTGATGATTTTGAAATTCAACATAAATATAATGTTTGAAATTCAACATAACTATAATACATATCAAATATTTTTGTTTAAATATGGAATTTTGTTGTTTTAAGTGATTATCAATCATGAATGAATAGTACACCAACAAGATAGGTGAACTGTTGAACTGATTCAGTGTTTGGAAAATCTAATCAGCAATGTTTATGGGGAGTTAAGGTATATGGTATGACAAGAAAGTAAACAAAAATTAACCTTGTAACCCGCTCTACTGCCCACTGATTTCTTATTGGGTGTTGTTAACATAGTTTCAGCATCCTATTTTTCTTTATAACCGAAAACAAGTGCAGTACAGAAAACAAGAAAAATAGCTTGAAACATTTTTTTAAACTTGCATCATAGCTATTTAACATTTAAGGGCAGTAGTTTTCCTGATAGCTTATAAGCCTTGATTGTGTCCTCTATATTTGCCAGGTGCAGCAATGAACAGCTCTGCATCTGGAGTATTGACAAATACTGTGTTACGATCCACCCCCACATGCTTGAAAGATGCAGTCATGGTCCTTCCTCTTCTGAATTGCTTCAGAACATTTTGGTACCGGGCTACCACATGTTCTGGATGATGGGCTGGAGTTCAGAGAATGTCAAATTTGTACACAGAATGTTTGATCACACACCCTACCACACACCCTACATTTAGTTTTAACATGGCATGGAATGACAATGCCCCATCTAAATGGATCAAGTTGGAACACTGTGTGATGTGTTTTACCTCTCTGTGGTTTCATTGGCGTTATGTTTTTTGACTTCCTGACTTTTTTGGCCTTTCTGCCAGACATTTTCCCGTTTCTGGCCTTCACGCTTGTCTTCTCTTTTTTCTTTCTGTCGTCATCCAATGAAGACGTCTGAGCTGTTAAAACAGAAAATACAAATGAAAATACCAGGTTCAGAATGTGTCCAGCGCTCCTCAGCACCATAATACATTTTTCACCCCTGCACATAATTGAATGACACTATACATTTTTGAACACCAACAAAATATTCAGTTCAGATCTAGTTGAACTATAATTTGTGTAAATAATCTGTTGAGATTCAACTAATGCCAACTGCTCCACTTTCCTTTGTCAGCTCATTGATCTTCTCTTGCTGCCATTCTGCTTTCAACTTGGCCATCTCCAAATCGTGGGACCTTTACTTTTCTGACAGCTGTGCGGTAGGGGCCATGAACACACCTATGGAGAGGAAGTGGTGTTAATTAGGCAATAAAGTTGACCATGTACCAGAAACCCCCAAAGTGACTTTTTGCTAATATAAACTGGTTGCCAACACCATATACCACACTCCCTTGTGCCTTATTCTTTACATCTACCATGGCTATCCAATAATCAGCATTCAGGATTTGAACCACACTGTTTAATATAACATACAGCTAGTTACTTAACAATGTTTTTTTTTTATCCCCCACCAGGCTTATAACCACAAATGCAGGAGATATTGGGTATTCCTAATAAATCCCCATAAACATTTTGACCACAGCACATGTCATAGTGCTCCTAATCCTCAAATCTCAGAGATTAATTATTAATTCATTAAATTAGTTATAGCTATATTGAGAAACATGCATTATTGTGTTGTAAGCTACGGTTTTTCTCTGTGTTGTTAAAATATAAATATATATATAAATAATCCTTTAAAATAATAGTTCATTTGTTGTTGTTTTTTTACCTATTCAAAGATTGGAAGCATGATAAGCAGCAATGTTGCTGAAATGGCTATAGATGGTTTCATTTCCAAACGATCAAGGGGCAGATCATGGGAGCCCGATTTAAAAGCCAATTATTTTTCTATGGTATAAAATCAAAAAATGTCAACACAGGACAGTGTTATCTGAAATGATTTTTCAATAAAATGCTCACTCTATAAAATTCTGTTTTCAGTCTGTCTTTGTTATTTTACTGTTGCTCATTCAGGAATGCTTTAGGGTAAATGTAGGTGTTTTGGAAAATCAGATGGCGGCTGTAATGGCTACTTAAGGCATGACTAGCCTTTCGGGAGTAACAAACCATTTATAAATACTTCAAAATGCCTAAATTGTCGAAGAAACCCTCTGGTGGCCGCCGATCCTGCGGGGTTCGGGGCCAAAGTGTGCCTTGGTCCTCCTCCCTTCTCTGGTCCCCGTTCTGCAGGGGCTCCTCAAAGAGCCCCCACGAGTTGGGAGACAGGAGCACCTCCTCCAGGTGCTCCTGCTCCCAGGGCTGCAGGGGCTCCTCAACGAGCCCATATGAGAAGGGCGGCAGGGGCTCCACTTCTTGCCCCTCCAGCCCCCATAGCCCCCCCAAAAAAATATATGGGTGTGTCTTCTGGGACTTTGCATTGGGGTATCACCGTTGACCCCACCTGCGTCGCCACTGCCCTGGATCCCTGGCTTGATCCAGGGCTAGACCACGGCGGTACTCCTCCTCGGTGATGAGTTCCTTATCACCGAGGAGTTCCCCCATGGTCCAGCTCCACTTGGTCCTGAGTTGGTGGATCATTCTGTCACAGTCGAAGGGATGCAGAACACAAGGCGCAGAGCGAGTATAGGGAAACATCCTTTTAATTGTAAAACCAGAAAACCAAAAGGAGAGGCAAACCGTGAATTGAGGCACAATACAACTGACACAATGATCCACAAACTGAAGGTCCTAGAGGGCAACTTAAATAGGGTCCCCAATTAGTGGCAACGTGGAGCAGCTGCCTCTGATTGGGGCCAATCAAAACAGCAGCGCAGAGATGCCTAGAGGCACCTCTGCAGTCAGGCCCTGACTGTGGTCCCCAGGCGCATAGAGATGCCTAGAGGCCCCCAGCCAGGACCTGACACCTATCTGTCAGACTTTTGGAATTTATGTATTAACTGGCAGAACATTTCTATATCACCTTTCGATTGGCTATTCAATCAGTCCCTCTTTATGCTTAACATATCCAGATGGTGGATATAGAGCAATATATAGGGGAAAAAAGGCTTGAAAAAGCTGAAAAACCTTTGGAATTATGGAAGGAATGCAATCATGAAGTTCTCAATTCAAGAATTTAAGAGTTTCTTTGCAGTCTCTGTTTATTGTAGATTGTCTTGAAATATTCATTGGACTTTCAGAGTCGAAGGGAGATGTTCCATTGGGGAAAATGTGAGTGGGATGAATCATATGTTGAAGGAGTTGCTGCTACCGAATCTAGAGAACAGTCCATTTGGATGGATAGACGATCAGTATGCGTACAAGTTGTTTTGCTCCATTTCCCAATGTCATGTAAAAAGGGAATGGTTTTAGGATTGCATGCTTAACACCGATTATGGCATTCCTGTTTTAATATACAGATGATTATCAGGAACAGCTTGTTCTCAACACCGGCACCGCGTCAATGAAAAATATATTGCTTTGCATAATGGAAAAGGACAACAATGAACAGGACTAGGGAACAGAAGAGTCACAACTCTGTGCAGAACTTGTACATCGGGTCATTTACTTTATTGTAAATGAATACTCTAGGAAGGTCGCTACAGCCTTGCTCTGTGCGGACAAGTCACACTCAGAACAGGTTCAGCGAGCTAGGCCTAAATCCTACCGGTGTTAAAAGGTGTTATGAAATCTGGAGGAAAGGCTAGCAGCATGAAGGCCAGCAAAACTGCAGCTAAAGACATTGTGACCCAGAGGCAGGGAGTTTTTTTATATATAGTTAGGTCCGGAAATAATTGGACACTGACACAAGTTTTGTTATTTTGGCTGTTTACCAAAATATACAGCTCTGGAAAGAATTAAGAGATCACTCCTAATTTTTCTTAAATCAACATCTCTACATGTATGGCAGCCATTCCATTCCAGTTTCTGTTAAATTCCAACAAAGTTACACCTCATTTTACTTAATGAGGTACTGATTAGGTGATTACCTGAACCAAATCTAATTTAACGAGGAAAAGTATAAAAACCACTGCTGTGGTCATCACTATCCTCTTACAGTAGGACCAGCTGGATGGCAAAAACAGTGCAAGTAGTACTTCAACGGTAATTTGAATAACAAAATAACTATTCAGCATGACAAAAGAGTTGAAAAGAAAAGCTTTGAGTGAGGAAAAGAAGGGTCAAATTCTGGCTTTACTGGCAGAGGGATACAGTGAGTGTCAGGTTGCTTCTATCCTGAAAATTTCAAAGACGGCAGTTCATAAGAACGAGGTCAAGCAACAGACATTGGGGACAACAAAGCTACATTACAGGCTGGCAGAGGGCAAAAACGACTGTCCACTGACCAAGATGACTGTCAACTCATTTGAATGTCACTCAACAACCGTAGAATGACATCAAGTGACTTACAAAAAGAATGGCAAACAGCAGCTGGGGTGAAGTGTACGGCGAGGACGGTTCAAAACAGGCTCCTAAGGGCAGGGCTGAAGTTGTGCAAAGCCAGAAAAAAGCCCTTCATCAATGAGAAGCAAAGAAGAGCCAGGCTGAAGTTTGCAAAAGACCATAAGGATGGACCATAGAGGAATGGAGTAAGGTCATCTTCTCTGACGAGTCAAATTTTCAGCTTTGCTCAACCACCTGGTCGGCTAATGGTTAGACGGAGACCTGGAGAGGCCTACAAGCCACAGTGTCTCGTACCCACTGTGAAATTTGGTGGAGTATTCACATCCAAATTGAAAGGGTTTAGGAAATACAGCTCTTTAATATATAGCCCCCTCTTTTTCAAGGGACCAAAAGTAATTGGACAGTTGACTCAAAAGCTGTTTAATGGACAGGTGTGGGCTATGCCTTCATTATTTCTTCGTCAATTAAGCAGGCAAAAGGAATGGAGTTGATTCCAGGTGTGGCATTCACATTTGGAAGCTATTGCTGTGAACCCACAACATATGGTCAAAGGAGATTTCGATACAAGTGAAACAAGCCATCCTTAGGCTGCAAAAAAAATCCATCAGAGAGACAGCAGGAACATTAAGAGTGGCCAAATCAACAGTTAGGTACATTCTGAGAAAAAAAGAATGCACTGGTGAGCTCTGCAACACAAAAAGGACTGGACGTCCACAGAAGACAACAGTGGTGGATGATCATAGGATACTTTCAATGGTAAAGAAACACCCCTTCACAATATTCAGCCAAGTGAAGAACACTCTCCAGGAGGTAGGCATATCATTATCCAAGTCTACCATTGTGTTGTTGACTGGGAAGGACTGTATATTTTAGCTGGTCTTTAAAAGGTTGTGGCCATCAAGGGGCATCGATCAGAATGCAGACAAGATGTTCCTTTTAGATGATTTATTAGAATAAATGTTTAAGCGGGTATTTGTGTGTGGTTCTAAATCAGAGATACAGACAAAAATCAGTAAATGAAGACTATATATATGCCAAATATTTATTACATGCCTAGCAGGTATATAATAAACAAACACCCAATCAAGAGATTAAATTATAGTTTTGTTATATAACTTAAATGCAGTAGTACACTCTCTGCCTGTTCAAAGATTAATTGCTGCAAATTCACTGCAACAATACCCAACATGCTAAATAGATGAACATAAATATAAGATACAGAATTCCTCCTTAACGTAAACAACGTTACACATTGTGCAAGAACAACCTAAAATATTTCAAATGTAGACACATAAGGCTTGCAAAGCAACACCTCCATTAATATTTATACTGTGGTCTAAACAATTAAACATGCGGGCAGTGCGAGGTTCCGCCATTATACAAGAACGAGCAGCAACGTGCCACGACCTCATTACAGCACAATAAACAAAGCGTAACATTATAAGGTAAACGAACAACAATATCCGTATTACTTACTGGTAGTTGCATGCACACAATTGTAAGAACTTAGATATAATTACAGTAACACTATATTATATTATCTATGAATTAACTTTCAACGTAAGCTCCCTCTTCCAAACTTTCTCGAAACTGAACTTAAAACTATCTTCCTCAGCGAACAACAGAGTGCAGTGGCGCTCCTGATTGGCCAATTCTCAAACAGTCAATTTACCTGCCTGAAAGGGTCGTCCTTCGTCACAACCATCAAGAGAACACTTCACAAGAGCAAATACAAGGGTTCACCAGAAGGTGCAAACCATTCTTAAGCCTTAAGAATAGAAAGGCCAGATTAGACTTTGCCAAAAAACATCTAAAAAAAGCCAGCCCAGTTCTGGAACAGCTTTCTTTGGACAGATGAAACTAAGATCAACCTGTACAAGAATGATGGGAAGAAAAAAGTATGAAGGCTTGGAATGGCTCAAGATCCAAAGCATACCACATCATCTGTAAAACAGGGTGGAGGCAGTGTGATGGCATGGGCATGCCTGGCTTCCAATGGCACTGGGTCACTAGTGTTTACTGATGATTTGACAGAAGACAGAAGCAGCCGGATTAATTCTGCAGTGTATATGGATATATTGTCTGCTCAGATTCAGACAAATTCAGGGAAGTTGATTGGACGACGCTTCACTTTACAAATGGACAATGACCCAAAACATACTGTGAAAGCAACCCAGGGGTTTTTTAAGGCAAAGAAATTGAATATTCTGCAATGGCCGAGTCAATCACCTGATCTCAACCCAATCAAGCATGCATTTCACTTGCTGAAGACATAACTTTAGGCAGAAAGACCCACGAACAAACAGCAACTGAAGACAGCTGCTGTAAAGGCCTGGCAAAGCATCACAAAGTAGGGAACCCAGCGTTTGGTGATGTCCATGCATTCCAGACTTCAAGCAGTCATTGCCTGCAAAGGATTCTCGACAAAGTATTAAAAATGAACATTTTATTTATGATCGTGTTAATTTGTCCAATTACATTTGAGCCCCTGAAATAAGGGGACTGTGTATGAAAATGGTGGCAATTCCTAAACGTTTCATATGATACTTTTGTTCAACCCCTTGAATTAAAGCTGAATGTCTGCACTTCAATTGCATCTCGGTTGTTTCATTTCAAATCCATTGTGGTGGTGTACAGAGCCAAAATTATGAAAATTGTGTCAGTGTCCAAATGTTTTCGGATCTTTCTATATATATCAATCAGCCATAACATTATGACCACCTGCCTAATATTGTGTAGGTCCCCCTTTTGCCGCCAAAACAGCCCTTATCCGTTGAGGCAAGGACTCCACTAGACCTCTGAAGGTGTGCTGTGGTATCTGGCACCAAGACGTCAGCAGCAGATCTTTTAAGTCCTGTATATAGCGAGGTGGGGCCTCCATGGATCGGACTTGTTTGTCCAGCACGTCCCACAGATGCTTGATTGGATTGAGATCTGGGGAATTTGGAGGCCAAGTCAACACCTTGAACTCGTTGTGTTCCTCAAACCTTTTTTGCTTTGTGGCCGAGTGCATTATCGTGCTGAAAGAGGCCAACACCACCAAAGGGTGCACATGGTCTGCAACAATGCTTAGGTAGGTGGTATGTGTCAAAGTAACATCCACATGAATGGCAGGACCCAAGGTTTCCCAGCAGAACATTGCCCAAAGCATCACACTGCCTCCGCCAGCTTGCCTCCTTCCCATTGTGCATCCTGGTGCCATGTGTTCTCCAGGTGAGCGACGCACATGCACCCGGCCATCCACGTGATGTAAAACGAAACGTGATTCATCAGACCAAGCCACCGTCTTCCATTCCATGCTCCATGGTCCAGTTCTTATGTTCACGTGCCCATTGTAGGCCCTTTCGGCAGTGGACAGGGGTCAGCATGGGCACCCTGACTGCTCTGCTGCCCTATATGCCATAAACTGCGATGCACTGTGTGTTCTGACACCTTTCTATCAGTACCAGCATTAACTTTTTCAGCAATTTGAGCTACAGTAGCTCGTCTGTTGGTTTGGACCACAAGCCTTTGCTCCCCACGTGCATCAATGAGCCTTGGTCGCCCATGACCCTGTCGCCGGTTCACCGCTTTTCCTTACTTGGACCACTTTTGATAGGTACTGACCACTGCAGACCGGGAACACCCCACAAGGGCTGCAGTTTTGGAGATTCTCTGACCCAGTCGTCTAGCCATCACAATTTGGTCCTTCTCAAAGTCGCTCAGATCCTTATGCTCAACCCATTTACGTGACGGATCTCTAGATTATAGCCCTGTACAATCAAAGTGTTTCTTGTTCGACTGTGGAATACATGGACTGACACGGGTTGAACTTATGGGAGAAGTAGTACACCGAGTGTTCCACTCCATCATCGTCTTGATTCAGTATTGCACCGCACCAACTGAACTGGCATCCACTTCCAGCTTGAAAGCCTTCCCAAAGTCTGGTGCAGAAAGAACCAGGGCACTACAGAGTAATGTTTCCACAGAGTCAAAAGCACGTTGACACACACGTCCAACAAAGGACATAGACAGACTGAGTAGTGGGTCTAGCACAGATGAAAAGTTCCTGCAGAATGTGCGGTAGTAGCGAGAAACCTACAAAACTTCTGCCTGGTTGTAGGTATAGGAAAAACAGTTACAGCATCCACCTTAGCTGTAACAGGACACACTTGTCCACACTAGGGCTGTCACGATATCAGATTTTCACTACACAATTATCGTGGCCAAAAGAATTCACGGTAACGATACAAAACATTTTCGTCTAGTGAATAGGCTACGAAAATATGTTAATTCAAACACTAGTGTATAGGTCCAGACTTGTAGTTTAAGCACATGCATTGTTTGTCCATGAATAAGCTATCAAAAAACCTAGTGGGGTTTTTGGAAAAATACAACGTCCTTTTTTCCATGTAAATAAGTTACAAAAATGGAGCTTCTTTGCGGATCTCTCCTGGGGGTTCTAGTGGGGCTAACGAGTTGGTTTCAACGCCAGTGCATAGGTCCAGTCTCCTTGCTTAAGCACACGCATCGTTTGTCTATAGGTGACATGAATAAGGTATCAAAAAAATGAGAGTTTTTTTTGGAAAAATACAACTTTAGTTTCACCTAGTGAATACGATATTATCATATGTGTATTATTAACATGATAATTCACCCAGATAAGTTACTGTAGCTTGTCCAAACTCACATTTAGCCAGGTTTATGGTCAACGAAGCTCTTGCCAAATGTTTAAACACAGCACTCAGGGTACGCATAATTATGATCAGTTCAGGTGTGGGACTGAATAACTAGGTCATCCAAGTAGGCAGTAGAGTCAGGAACATCCGCTAAGACCTTACCAACTAGGTGTTGGAACATGGCAGGAGCATTGTGCATTCCAAAAGCCATCACAGAGTATTGAGGAAAACTGTCAGGGCTCACAAAAGCTGAGATATCAGATGCACAAGGGATTAATGGTACCTGCCAGTAACCTTTCAACAAATCAAGGTTACTAACAGAAGTGACAGACCCAATAGTGTCTATACAGTCATCAATACGAGGCACAGGAAAGAAATCAGGCACAGTAACAGCGTTCATTTTCCTTTAATCAGTACAAAATCTGCTCGTACCATCCGGTTTTGGTACCAACAGACAGGGTGAACACAAGGGAATACAGCTAGGTTTTGCCATTTTATTATCCATCAAATAAGCAACCTCTTTTTTCATTGTCAAGTGTTTGGTTGCATTGATATGGTACGGATGCTGCATGATTGGAGCCATCTCTCCAACATTTATATCATGTTCCAGCACGTTGATGCGACTAGCGACTAGGTAAAACATTGACCAATGTTGCAGTATCAGTCCTTTGTTCTACATTCAAATGTACCAAATGAGAGTGAAGAGACTGTAGCATCTCAGAGTTACATAAGCGTGCACCCTGCTGGGGGGTATTATGCAGCAAGTTGTCCTCATCATCATTTCCCTCAGTGACAGAACCTGGCACCAATGCCGTAGAAGCCACTGAAGAGACATTGGGCCCTGCTGTTTGATTGGAGGGTTTCTTGGGACAGTCCCTGGCATGATAGGCTTTCAGCAAGTTGAGGTGGCATAAGTGAGAGGGGTGCGTGCAGTCAGGGTTTTTTATTAACATAGTTGGTTTCACTTCATTTATTTTCTACCACATATGGACCAGAGAAACGGGCAGAGAGATGACCCAGGAATTGGCTACAAAACCAAAACCTGGTCACCAGTGTGAATAGAATGACAAACAGCCCTTCTATCATAAAGATGTTTCATCTTTGTCTGGGAGGAGGAAAGAGCCTTTTTGGCTAGGGCTTGTGCATTATGCAAGCGCTCACGGAGTTGACTCACATAGTCTAAAATGCTTGTTTGTGGGGGACATGAGTCATTCGACATAATCTGCTCTTTTAACACTTTCAATGGACCTCGAACAGTATGACCGATGATGAGATCAGCTGGACTGAACCCAAGAGGTTCATGTACAGTATCAAGGATAGCAAACAAAACAAAAGTTACACCTTTATGCAAATCTTTCTCTGTGTCTGTGCAATACCTCCGTAACATCGCTTTAATGGTCAGGTGCCAGCGTTCCAGAGCACCCTGACTCTCTGGATGATATGTGCTGGACACCTTGTGAGAAATGGACAGTTTCTATAATATGCTTTCCAATAGCTTTGAGAGAAAGTTTGTTCCCTGATCTGTTTGTAGCACTTTAGGAAGACCAAAAGTAGAGAAGTACTTAATCTACGCTTTGACAACAACTTTGAATGTTATTTTCCGAAGAGGGATCACCTCTGGATATCTTGTAGCACAGCACATTATTGTAAGTAAAAACTGGCAACAGTCAGTTGGCAACGGTCCAGCACAATTGACTATCACCCAATCAAATCTATCACCCAGCAAAGGAATGGGATGAAGAGGAGCTGGTGCAATGACTTGATATGGCTTTCCTGTAACTTGGCATACATGACAATATCAAGCTAAATCGAACTTTAATCCTGGACAAAAGAAATGTCTAAGTACATGGGTGTATGTTTTAGTAATTTCTAAATGACCTGACCATGCCTGATCATGTGCCAGCGACAACACGTGCCTACAGTACTGCCTAGGAACAACAACTTGAACCATAGTTCTCCACTCACTCTCTGAGCTGTGGGTACTCCACTTTCTCAGCAGGAATCCGTTTACCAGAAAGTAAGCTACTTTCATCCGCTTAACTGCTTCAGGAGTAAGAAAAGACGAGAAACACTCACGTAGGGTCGCATCCTCCTTTTGGCTGGCAACGAGCGCCTTTCGGGTGGCTACCGAAGGAAACACTCCACCACTAGTCAATTTCTCTTCTAGGGTGGCCTCCTGTTGCCAACTCAAAGATGGGTCAGGAGGCATTTCATCTGAAGCAAATACTGGGTCTAATATATAATATAATACAGCCAAGTTAATGACATCACCCTGCTGTCGAGACTGTTCAAGTGACAACACATGCCAGGAACACTTTGGGACACTCTCTTACCAACCCATCTTTGGTGCATAGGTTACCTCTGATTTGTCTAAGACTTCCAGGACGGGCATCGCTTTGCCACCTGCTATGTCATTACCTAAGATGAGGGTAACACCTTTCACAGGAAGTGTGAGTCGAACACCAATCTGGGTCGAAAAATCTGTTTACCAGATCAGAAACTAAATGTACCCAGTGTAAAGGTACAGGCATCTTACCCATTTCAATACCCTGTAGCAGCACATGGGAACCACAATACATTTCATCTGACCAAGGCAGCGCATCTGTGAGGATAAGAGAATGAGCACCACTCTTATCCAGCAGGATTTGGATGGGATGCTGATCTGCCCTGACAATGAAATCAAACCTTTGAGCATATGTGAATCATACATTGAATCAGGGACAACAGGCACACAGTTAACAATGGGACCTTTGTCCACAGAACAACTAACTGTCTTCATAAAACTGACACCTTTCAGTTGTTTAGGAGACTGCGACTGTCGGCGTCTCAACACAGGACAATCACCAATAAGGTGACCTACGTGGTGACAATAAAAACACTCACAGACTTCTCTCTGGGCAGGAGGAAGATCAGAGGAGCGCACAAGAGAGCGAACAGGAAGAGTAGTAGGAGGTACATGTCTCCCCTAAACACGAGGAGGGAACCCTTACAATATTATGAAAGTTGAAAATGAAAATGTAAGTTTTGAGTGAGGAACAGAAGTGTTCAATTTGCAGTGGTCTCTTAATTTTAACCCTTTTGTTCCTCACTCAAAACCTTCCTTTTCAACTTTTTTGGAAAGGAAAGAAAAAGGTCCAGTGGTCTCTTAATTCTTTTCGGAGCTGTATATATAATATATATTATTTTTTTTCTTATTATCATTTACAGACAAACAATTACTATCCAAATAAATTACTTTAGTCCGACTTTCAAATTCCTAAGAATTTTGCACAGTGCTGTATATGCTGATATACACACACAGGCTAAACTCAAACCTTAGTCCTCCAACAACATGGGAAAGGCCACAGAACACACAAATGAAATGAGACAAACGTTGCTGACATTCACAAATCAAGCAATGGCTACAAAAATAGTTATGGGCCTGAATATACCCATCTTCACAATTAAGGCAATAACTAAGAAATATAAAACAACAAAAGCTGTGATGAACCTGCCTGGAAGAGTTTGAATGTGTTTTTTCCCTCCACACACAGGAAAAGGATGGTTCAAGTGGCAAAAATAACTCTAGGGATCCCAGTTGGAGAATTGCAAAAGTCAGTTACATCTTGGGGTCACCAAGTCTTCAAAACTACAACTAGATAGCACCTCCATGGCAACAAGTGTTTTGGACTGGTTGCCAGAAGAAAGTCACGGCTGTTACCAAACCATTAACGTAAATGCCTGGAGTTTGCTAAATGTCATTGCAACCAGGTTCTATTGTCTGATGAGACAATAGAGAGGTGGGTTTGTTGTTAAAAGGGACATGGTCATGCAGAAAAAAATCTAATTCCCAGTGTGAAGTATGGTGGTGGATCTGTAATGTTGTGTGCTGTTTTACTTCTAAAGGCCCTGGGAACCATGTTAGGATAAATTATAACATGGACTCCATCAAGTACCAACAAATTTTAGCCTGAAACCTGTCTGCCTCTGCAAGCAGGCTAAAACTAGGTTGTTGCTGGATCTTCCAGCAGGACAACAATCCAAAGCATGACTCCACATCCACGCAAAAATGGTTGTACCATGAATCAATAACAAGAGGATAAACACTTGTGACTTGATTGCAGTACCTAGGGTTATAAATCATATAACAATGAGACAAATGAACTCAGCATGAAATCTTTTAACAATCCGACTACTTGTGATGGAACTATTACACTGTCTATAAATGCTGTGTTAATCAGTAAAGTCAGTGAAAGAGACACAGGCAAGTATATTCCATAATTCAACAATGTATTTATTATTCCACACATTTTTACACAAAGTCACTCAACACAGAAGACATCAAAGTCAAAAATTCAACAGTCAATAAAATCTAACGCACATAATGCAGCCGACTTACAGTACACAAATAAACTGCACATATACATATTATCCTAAGCATTGTACATCTACATTTCTATATCTATTTTCACTAATGATTAGCCTGCATAGCCATCATAATATATTGCTATTGAACAGTATAATACGAGACTTACAATATTTTGAAAAATAATTTGAAAAACCCACGCATTCTCATATGCCATTTTGATGACTGTCAGCCACCTGTTAGTCATATTCATATTCACTTTCACATTATTACTATCATGCTGACATTGGTCTGCCCATGTCTTGAACAAAGACAACTAGCATAAATATATCAACACTTCACTGCTGTTTAACAAACCACTACTGCCACTAATCTGAAACTTTTTTCCTTTTGAGTCATTTAGCAGACAGTCTAATCTAGAATGACTTACAGTAGTGAGGGGATATAGTGTCATAGTAGCTGACCATGGGAATCGAACCGACAGTCCTGGGGGTTTAAGTGGCATGCTTTACCAACTGAGCTACACAAAACCCTATATTTTGCTCCACAAATGGTCTTTATTTATGGTGCCAGATTTGTCAGTCAAGGTTCAATCTAGGTTCTATGCTGTCTTCAAGCATATTTTTCATTTTCCAGCCTCTATGTCTGGGTGCCAAAAGACAGGCAGACCCACCGGGCTGTGGCCTTCAAGCATGTGACACTTCTCTGTTTCAGCAGACCTTTGTTCTGCTTTTCTCCATTTTGAAGTAGTGTCATTTGTTCCGGGGCTCAATCTTTCCTTACTCACTGCATCCCAAGCTCATCAATCCCAGTGGCCCTGGTTTCTTTGTTCCTTTGTGGGAAGGCCCATCCCTTTGTACCTCTCAGATGCTCTGACCATAGATCTATGGAGGACAGAGATGAAGGTCAGCAACGCAATCACAAAGGAATATTCAATCATCTTGTGGAACGAAATCAAATAGTGCCTGTGTAGAGCGGAGCTAGAGCTGGTTTTATGCTCACCTGAGGAAAGTCAGCAGGTTCGCACGAGAGATCTTTACGACGCTTTGGGAAGAGTACTGTGAGCTGTACACAAGAAGAAGGAGAGATAGAGCAGGTCAGATATGTTTTAAGTGATATTATAAAACAATGATCCAGGCAAAATGTACATGGTAATGAACCATATTATCATGACACAGCAGTTACTGATTTGATAATGAACTAACATACCCGTCAAACAAACTCTTATGAGAACATTCTCTAGCAATACCTTTGATCAAACACTCAGGTGGGTAAAGAATCTGTTGACCTTTTATTGGCCAACTTGCCAACCTACAACTTTATTGTAGTGACATGCAATAAATGCTTTACTGACATTTTTACAAGGATATAAACTAAACAATACTGTCTTTAAAATGTAACTGTCCTTAAGAGAAAATACTCCAGTTTATTTCCCACTGAGGAGCAATGGGTAAAACGACTCTCTAGATGTCTCTAGGTGCTGATATTGGTTTCTTTATCATCCTTAGGAACCATTAATCCCTGACTCAGTCTTTTAATGCTACAATGCTCCTACACCCTTCACTCCTTTCAGCCAACTGTAATATGTTATGGGGATGGAAAAAAACAACTCTGGATTACTCTGCCCCCTCAGGCACCCTGTAACATTCTGGTGTAGATTGATTCCACTCTGAGAGGGAACGCCTGTGTGATACACACAATAACACTCCATCAGGCTAATAATAGCATCCCAGAGAATTGAACTATGCTTTTCAACCACGCCTTTTGCACATTAAAGAGGTTTAATGTGGAATCCCTCCTGTTCCGTGTCCTTACATAACTGACAAATAAAACTTGCACATTCCGTTGTAAACGTGTATATTTCTGACTGCTGTGACGATGTGTGTGCCATTGCAGTAACCTTAGACTCACCTGTCCTGACAAAAGCTGGTGCAGATGCGATCATCAGAGTTGGCACATGTACATCGACCAGCGGACCTCTGGCAACGAGACAGAGGGCTGCCCAGGCCATACACAGTGGTCTTACTTCAGGGAGAAAAAAAGAGATCTGTCAGTATTATCAGTCATCTCCAAGATGAACAGAATTTTTTTTCAATGGATTAAAATCTCTACTTACTACAGAAATCAACTGTCTGATCTGCTACCTGATCAATGCACCTACTAAACATCTTGTCAATGTGAAATTATGTGTATATGCACACCACTTCATATGGCGTGCAACAACGCAAAGTATCAATCTGTATATCACTATCACTTTCTATGATGTAACTTCTTTGCTGTCATTTTATAAATGAGAATTGTTTCTCAATAGGCTTAAATAAAGGTGAAAAAAACAATGCCAGACATGGACAGTTGCCAGAATAATGTTATGTTGTAACGATGAACACCTTTAAAAATGTTGACTGATTATGTTTGTAATAATTTTGATTTTGAAATCAGATGGATTACATAATATCCACATTCTTTCTTGATGACTAATAATGTCGACAAAGCTATTTGTATTGCATGTTGTATTGTATTGTCTGTTCCTTGAGAGAGTGTAGTGCGGGTGTCTGCGCATGTATTTCTCTGAAAATGCATGTATTTCTGTGAGGTTTTTGTGCCCACCTTGGTGTGTTGACCCAGATTATGTCAAGATGGCAGAAGTAGTGACACTCTGAGTCTAGTTGGTTGTTGCAGGCACAGCGCTTGGTCCGCAGTCTGTGAAGTGGAGCCAGATCACTGGAGTCAGGTTTGTCTGAAAGTGGAAATCCAGAAGCTGCAGGATTGACAGAAGGAAAGAACTTTAGGATTGACAGAAGGAAACAGTCCTGGCGCACAAAGACGATACAGTCCACCATTAACACTAGAGAACATTTTTAGAGAGCCTCCACCTTTACATGGAAAGCCAGTTATCATCTGTTATCAGCCTACTTAAAGATTTGGAAGGGTGTGCTAATTGTAAAAGGCAAACATTTGAAGGAAACCTCATGTTTATTGACTTTCCAAAGCAGGTCCCTCAATATGAGAAGAATGTGTGCTATGGAGCATTAACTCATTATAATCTAATTTGTCATTCAATGACAAGTCTGTACAACCAAAGAGCAAACATATGTTTGCACAAGTTCAAGTTGTTTTGACAACCCAGATCACTCAAATATAAGATCATCTATTTGATGTATGAGATGAAGCTCCAAAGAATATATAAAAAAGTCAGATGTTTCCCCTTACCGCCTTGAGGATTTGATTTAGGTGAGATCCTCTAACCACTAGATTACCTGCAGACCCTCTCAATGTGTTTTTGTCCCTATGAGAATGTCCCTACGAGAATAATAGAACCATTATCTTCGAAAAGAATCAGTAGAAGACACTTGGCACTTCATCACATCAAAAGGTGTGGTGAAGTGTATTTTTCCTTGTGGAAGAAATAACAAATCCTAAGAGAACATACTGTATTACAGTGATAGCAATGTGATAGACTTACCGTCCTGGATGCACACACGCACTGAGATGAGAAGGAGCAGGCTGGCGTGTGCTGACATGGTCTATTTGTGAAGCTCACAGTGAAATATATGATCCTTAAACAATGTGCTTTGGCAAATTATCCAAGCCTCTTCTACTTTGCTGTTTGCTTGTTTATCTGCAGGTGTCTGAGCGGTGGCCCTCCACTTATAGCCTGCTTCCCCTATGAGGTCACAGTGAAAGCCCTGCCCCTGGCTGCTACAATAATAGATAATAGAACAGTAGATGGGCTGATGTCACAGAGCCTCTATAAATCAGAATGGAGCTATTTGACAGCCATCTTACCTGAGACTTGTTCTAAACAATCTACAATACAAACACATGGCAGAAGTGGCATTTCAGTTATTATAACAGTTACATTTCCTTAATATATAAATAGCCACTGTCATGCATAGCATAATACATAAAATTACTGTACTTTTCAGAATATTAACAAACAAATCCATTTGAAATAGTTTTCAATAATATATTAATTTAAGGGTACAAAATTGCTATGTAGGAAGATACAGGATAATAATTTAAATACAGTGCAAATGTATCCTTCTTTATTTCCAAAGATAACAATTAACTGAGGTTTTAAATTATAATACATGTATTTATTGTATATACATGTAAATATTATCATTTCATTTCACTGTAGAAATCACTTTTAGTAACAGTACGCTAAACAGAGCAAGCTAGCTCACTGAATTTGGTATGCTAACAGCAGCATTGTAATTGGAGGATGGAAATAGGAGTAACAAGGCTACTTTTTTGTGGACAAAGGCTACCCAACATCGCCATCTGCTGATTACATACAGTAATTATGTTTTTTAGACGAAAACGCGTTATTTCACATATGTTGTATGCAACATGCTGTAGCAAGCTAGCTGAGACCGTTATATAAAAAAAACGTAATTCTGATACTGTTAAGTTACGTAGCTCAAAAGCTACTGTAAGGTTAGGCTGGATTAGCTTTCTTGTTCATTGATTAAAAACATGGTATGTACAGTTAAGTATGTTATTATACATTTCTACACTATTGCTGATGTGTCAACAATGTTTCCCACTTCCTTTATATCGTTCATCCTTTTTCTGGAACAAATTACTGCAGCACAAAATACCACCATGACTAGTGTTAAGTGGCTTCACTTTTCCGAACTGGTCCCAGGTAAGATGGCAGAGCTATTGAGACGTCAGATAGGACATATAGTTCTATCTATGCTTTATATCTATGGCTACAATGTTTTAAAACTCCTCCTGAGGGTTTTAGCTGCTGAACATTCTAAGAATTTCTGCTCATTATTCTATAATCTCTCCACTCCAGCCTATAGCTCACTAGACCAACAGCAGCCAAGGAAGAGTTTGGTTATCGTTTGTAGGTTGTGGCATTCACTTCCCAAATACACTGTAACATACTTTTTTTGCCATATTTTACTGATGTTTGACATATGCAGAGAACCTGTTTGGGAAGGAAAGAGAGGGTGGGAGTTGGAAGGCCATGTGGAAAAGGAGAGAGATGTCTCCAGATTGCCTGCTTTGCATGGAATGGAGGCAGGGTGCTGTGGAAAAAATGAAAAGGGTAACTGAATGCAGAGAGGTGCTGAGAGGTGGTGGAGGGGAAATGGGTAAACATACCATATTCTGACCATCTGCATAAAGTAGAGTGGGTGAAAGTTGGCTCAGTTTGACAGTGATTGACAGCTGAAATGAATCTTCCATCGGGTGTTAACAGAATAACTTTTAGATGATTTACTGATGATTGTGTATATGATTTATTTTAGAATGTACACTACTGTTCAAAAGTTTGGGGTCACTAAGACATGTCCTTGTTTTTGAAAGAAATAATTTTTTTTGTCCATTAAAATAAAATAGATCAGAAATACAGTGAAGATATTGTTAATGTTGCACATTACTATTGTAGCTGGAAAAGGCTGATTTTCAATGGAATATCTAAATAGGTGTATATATCTAAAGAGGCCCATTACTAGCAACCAAAAGTCCTGTGTTCCAATAGAATGTTGTGTTTGCTAATCCAAGATCATTATTTTAAAAGGGAAATTAGTCATTAGAAAACCATTTTACGATTGTTAGCACTGCTGAAAACTGTTGTGCTGATTAAATAAGCAACAAAACTGGCCTTCTTTATGCTAGTTCAGCATCTGGAACATCAGTGTCTATGGTTTCGATTACAGGCTCAAACTGTCCAGAAACAAAAAACTTTCTTCTGAAAATCGTCAGTCTATTCTTATTTTTAAAAATGAAGTCTATTCACTGCGGGAAACTGACAAGAAACTGAAGATCTCGTACAATGACGTGTCCTACTCCCTTTACAGAACAGGGCAAACTGGCTCTATCTAGAATAGAAAGGAGTGGGAGGCCCCGGTGCACAACTGAGCAAGAGGACAAATACATTAGAATGTCTAGTTTGAGAAACAGATGCGTCACACGTCCTGAACTGGCAGCTTTATTAAATAGTACCCACAAAACACCAGTCATAGCGTCAACAGTGAAGAGGCAACTCCAGGATGCTGGACTTCTAGGCAAAGTACTTACTCAATTTGGGATTTATCTATTGGCAAGCCTAAAAGATTGGAATACCCTTTGTGCAAACTGCCTGTCTTTTTCTATGTTTCCTCTCTGGACACCTCTACCTGAATCTTCTCAAATAATAAACACGTTTTATTACCTATCTGAGATTGCCTAACTTTTTATATTCAGAAATGTGTCAGGAGGACCATGCATAGATATGTAATTAATATCTGTTCTATAAAATTACCAAAGCTCTCAACATGCCTAAATGCTGCGAACATATAAGCATACTGATATTTCACACATACAGTACTACACACTTTTTCTGTAAAGCCCTTTTACACAAATTCCCACACAATCTAACCTCTTCATTAACATATAAAAGCAGTTCCTATGAAATAAGTTTGTTGTATTTGCTAACTCTAGAGGTCCCCTCTGTTTCCACTGATCTTCCTTGACAATATCTGCTAGTTCCCCCTCATCCATCACCTAGCCTTCTCTAATTCTTTTTCCATGTCGCTCCTTTGTCTCTTGGATTCCTTAAGTTTGGGTGTATCTTTCCATTTTTTCTGTTTAAGTCAAGAAAAGAAAACTCAGGGTCAATCACTTTATTGATATAAAGGAATGTCTTTCAAAAAATATCATTCTAGCATTTAGTTGTAATTTACAGGCTGATGCGGTCAAACCTCCGTGTCCGCTACTTTAGGTTCATTGGTGAGTTCTCCCAGAAATGTAATTAATCCAAATTGACTATAAACAATAAATAAACTATTCAGGAAACCAATATAATCTACTAGAGATAATTTATTACAAGCTTGTAGGTGATACAACAGTTGTTACACAAAGTGTTCAGCAACATATAACATCAGTGTACAACCTCAGTGCAAGACAAAAGTGTTTGACAACCAAATACAGTTTAGGAATACTTTTGTAATGAAACATGAACCAACTCCAAGTTACCTCCCCCTGACTTCTGCACTGACTATGGGTATGTCTAGTCTTGGCTTAGGGCCTATCTGACCTAATACAGCTCATCCATACCTGGTTAACCTCCACCCTGTGTGTCTGATCACATGCCACCACTGAACTGTCAATATTATACAGATGCTTCTGTAGTCTCCATACAGGTTCTAAGGTCATGCCTTAATCACCCTATCTTGAGCCATGAGTAGATCATTCTTACAGTATGTTGTCAAGAAGTAAAGACTGAAATATCCCTAGTTGACAAGAGTGGCTACTCAATACAAGTCTTGTGATTCTCAGGTCAGTCAATCCAAGTCCAACTATCCTAACTGATGAATCATCAAGATGTATCCTCTCACAGAATGTTCTTATGACAGAACTGTTATATAGCTGGTTTGTTCATGTCTAGATAAGTGTATTCTAAGACACGGAATTAATCAATTTCACTGATATAATATGAATCACAAATGTAAGATTACATTTGATATGAAAAATAACAAAAACAATAATGTAACATTTACAAAATCTTCTACAAGGCATACAGTCAAGGGGCACAGGAGCAGGGGTGGCATGTCCCCTAAGGTTAGAAGCAAGTAAATTTGTCCCCACAAATAATTACAACAATTTGCTAAAAATATAAAATCTGTCCTCCCCCCAATATCAAACTCATTCCTACAACGTGCAGTCAACACAATAATTTAATTGAGGCTAAATGTAAATGGGTGATTGACATATAAGCCTGAAAAAAAAGATTAGGCATGAAAAGTATTGAGTTGTGTAATACTGACTCTTAGATTTCCGAAAATATATGTGGTCTTTAAGGTTTTGTCCTGGAATCTGAATTTATTCACCAATTTGTTGTATCAGTTTTAAAAATTGTCATATGGTGTGACATGAAAGTTATTCTATATAAAATGAAAATAGGGTATACTTTTCTTAAGAAACTCACTTTATCATAATTCTTTATAATTACCATCTTGAGATCCAGCATTTTATTATGAAAATTCATTACATTTTGTATTATTTTTCTTAGTTATCACACAAAGTCAGACATCTGTTCTCAATCTTTCAATATATTTATAATTACACTAAAATGTAGAAAGTTAATTTGCACAACAGTCAACTCTAGCTAGATTTGTCTGGCTTAGATATTAGCCAGGGTCCTAATCACATTGAAATTAGGAAATGAAACGTAAACAATGTGTTCATAATGTGTTTTCAATCAAGTCAATTGGGCTTAAAGCGTTACAGTAGGAACTTAAGGCACAGTTTAGATCTACATATTGTAAGTCGCTAAATGACTAAAATACTGTATAAGCGTCTGCTAAATGACAAAAATGTAAAAAAAATAAAATTTAAGTGATATTTAAAGATGAATTATATTTATTATGATGCTTTGTTGGCTTTGTCTTGCTACTTAGAAGCAATCAAGTAGTTTGTTTTTGCTCTCAATAGCCCAGTTAATCTTTGAATTTGTTTAGCAGTTGCTTTGCTGTTGTAATGTTTGCTGTTAATGTTAATTCACTGCCAGGTTAATTGGGGTGTTGTATGGCCTTCCTTCAGCTGCTATCAGTGTGAGTATTTACGTTTCGTAATTCCTTCAAACGGCAGCTTGAAGTGGCATCTTGTCTAGTGGTGGTGTTGTCACATGCATCTAACAATGTCGCCGAAACAGACAGTTCTGCTGAGTTGTTCTGCAGAGTTATTCAAGGAAGGTAAGAGATGAAGATACTTAATTGGTTTGCCTGCTCTCTCCTCCTCTATCCTATTGTCTCTCTCATCTCCTAAATCCTTCTCCCTTCTATCTCCAGTCTGCCTCTTCCTCCCTACTCTTTGTACTTTTTAAGTCCTACGACTCACTGTCCCTTTTCCTCCCGGCCAAAAGACTCACTTCAAGCTCACAGGAGTGGGCTTCGGCAGCTGAGCAAAAATTGAGGAAAATCAAACTTCAGAACGACCTAGCATCCTTCCAACCTAGCAATCCCTACTCGCTACCTTCTCTTCCTCACTATCTACTGTGTAAGCAACTTTCTATCACTTGCGGGCCCACTGGTTGCTCACACGCCAAACTTGGCAACGCATTAACTGCTTTAATCCTGCTCTTACCAGATGATGTATTTCCCAAATTCCATCAGAATGTCTCCTGCACCACCAGAGGAGACAATACACTAGACCATGTGTACACAAACATTCCGGAGGCTTACAAAGTCATTTCCCTCCCCCAGCTGGGACAGTCTGACCATCTTTCACTATTCTTACTTCACCCCTCATTAAACGTGTGAAAACATCAGTGAGGACAGTCAGTGTGGCCAGAAGTGTCAGACTCACTTCTACAGCTTCAGTTTCAACACAAAAACTGGAGTTTGTTTGCCACTCAAGCCACACTTGACTCCCATACGGACATTGAAACATATGCTTCCTCAGTTCTGGATTACATCAACATCTGCACCAACAATGTCACCACCCATAAACTAATAAAGACCTTTCCCAACCAGAAGCTGAGGATGAACAGAGAGGTCCGACAACTGCTACAGGCAAGTGACGCTGCTTTCAGATCCAGTGATGCTGAGGCCTACAGCTCATCCAGGGCCAACCCGAAAAAGGGCATCAAGATGGCTAAAAATGACCACAAACTGTGGATTGAGGAGCACTTCAACAACAACTCTGAAACCCGAAACATGTGGCAGGGCATCCAAGCCATTACAGACTACCGGCCAAAGAACCCTACTCCTACAGCCAGCAATGTCTCCTTCACCTACGCACGCTTCAACAGGGAAATTAAAGAGCCAGCCATTAATGCTGAACTCCCCCCTCATCCAATCCACCACAGATGTGTTGTATGCAATGAGAAAGGTGAATACACTCAAGGCTGCTGGTCCTGATGGCATTCCCGGGCGTGTGCTCAAAGCATGTGCTGGGCAGCTGGCTGAGGTCTTTACTGACATATTCAACACATCACTGGCCCAGGCGGTTGTCCCAACGTGCTTCAAGACTGCAACCACTGTGCCAGTGCCGGAGCAGTCGACTGTGTCTAGCCTGAATGACTTCCGACCTGTCGCACTCACCTCCACAATCATGAAGTGCTTCGAAAGACTTGTTCTGGCCCACCTTAAGTCCTGCCTCCCCCCAACACTTGATCCCTACCAGTTTGCCTACCGGTCGATCAGGTCTATAGAGGACACCATCTCCACTGCTTTACACTCTGCCCTGACCCACCTGGACAAAACCAACACCTATGTGAGAATGCTATTCATATACGTCAGCTCAGCATTCAACACGGTCGTCCCCTCTAGGCTAGTCAACAGACTTGGGGATCAGCCCCTCTCTCTGCAACTGGACTTTGGACTTCCTAACCCAGAGACCCCAGTCTGTCAGGTTAGACAACTTCACCTCCTCCACCCTGATCCTAAACACTGGTGTTCCACAAGGCTGTGTGCTGAGCCCTCTCCTGTACTCCCTCTTCACCCACGACTACGTTCCTGTACACAGTTCCAACACCATCGTCAAGTTCGCAGATGACACCACAGTGGTAGGCCTGATAAGTGACAATTACGAGTCGGCCTACAGGGAGGAGGTCAAGCACCTGGTGGCATGGTGCGCTGACAACAACCTGGCCCTTACTGCAAAGAAAACCAAGGAGCTCATTGTGGATTACAGGAAGTCTAAAGGCTGCAGTCACGCCCCAGTTCTCATCGATGGCACTGAGGTGGAGCGTGTGTCCAGTATCAAATTCCTGGGTGTCCACATATCCGAGGACCTCTCGTGGACCCTCAACACCTCAGTCCTGGTCAGAAAGGCACAGCAGCGCCTGTGCTTTGTGAGGAGGCTGAAGAAAGCCCGTCTGTCCTCCAAGATCCTTGTGAATTTCTACCGCTGCACAATCGAGAGCATTCTGACAAACTGTGCCAGTGCAGTTAAGCGGTTGCTCTATACCCAACCGCAATGGGTGGTGAAAACCGCCTAGCACATCAGTGGTGCCCAGCATCCTGCCATCGTAGACCTCCAGCGCAACAAACTGGAGGTCTACGATGCCACAAACTGTTTGCCCTCCTATCATTAGGCAGATGCTACAGGTCTCTTCGTTCTAGGGATGGGCACGGATAGTCGAATACCCGAAATGTATTAGGTATTAGAATACTAAATAAATGTGTGTATTCAATTAATACCCATTTTTTTTACGTATATGTATTTTTTTGGTTGAAATAAATAGCCTTGTATGTTACTTTTCTAAATACTTTTAAAATTCCAATCTAAAATTTTTACATATGACGATATACCATGACATTTAAAAAAAAGTATAACGTTTTAAGTTGTTTTTATAACATGTGCTTCTTTACACGTGTTTGTTGTTTACATTTTTCAATCAAAGCGATAGTAGTGTGGTTGGGCCCAGTCAGTCAGAATGACGCAATATATACTTCTTAGCCTACTGTTAGCAAGTGGATGAAAGTCAACTAATTCATGGGAAGATGGAATATATTTACTGCATTAATGTTACCTCCAGAATAAATATTTGGCCACAAAACACTATATAAAGTTCAGCTGTGGAATCGAAAGGCGGTAGAGAGTGCAGAAAACGGTGAGTTAAGCAAATAGCATATAGCTGGCTATACAGCATATAGCTTATGTAACCTGCCCCCAGCCTCTTTTGCTTCCCACGAGGAGAGATCCTCAGGACAATATGAACAGGTCTGTCAAATGAATGACATACACAAGGTTTCCAAAGTTTATTCACTATAAAAGCACACTCAACCCCCCACAATTCATGTTATGCCTGACTTAAGTTGCACCTAAGAGTAACACACCAGAGTAGTAGCAGGGCGAGATAAACGGTGACCTCTGCAATCTGAGCACACTACGTATCACACTGGTGAAAATATAACACACTCGTGATAAGTAGGATATGAGTAATAAGCACACATTTCTTGGAAAACAACACATTTAGATGAACACGGGTGAATACCTACGACCCGCCTCTGCTATCCACTATTGTTGAACAGTATACCGGTACTGGTACCGTACCGAGGTACTGGCTTTTTAGGAACGGTACTATACTGGCATTAAATAAAAAACTATTTTTATGCGCCGAAACAGGCAGTTGAACCTCAGGCAGTGCGGCTGGTATGTGTTTGAGCCGGAGCCAAGGGGCAAAAAGAGGATAGTCGTGGATTAGCGATGGCTACAGGTGGAAAACTTGCGGCTGCAAAACCAAAACTTGTTGATAAACAAGGAGCTTGGAGTGAAATATGGCGCTACTTTGGTTTCCCAGCCAATGAAAAAGGCGACCCCCAAAACTTATACGCACCGATATGCAAGCAGTGCTTCAAATTAAGTTCAGCGAAGGGAGGCAACACTAGGAACATCACTAAGCATTTAAATGACAGTCACCCAAACCTCTATAAAAAGTTTTTAAAGAACGACAGGTGTGTGTTGTGTGACACAAATCCCGTTGCAAATAGTCATAAATGAATCCAGGAATAAAATAATGAATTCAATTTGACAGAAATATGTATTTTTTACAAAATGATATATTCACAAAATCAAATATGAACAGTGCATGGCTCAAAAAAAGAGACTGACAAGCGCCCAGCAACAAGTGTCTCCACAAAGCAGGTTTCGATAACACAAGCATTTCCAAATGCTACGCATTATGAAAAGGATTGAAGAAGATGGAAAGAAATTACTGACACCATTTGTTACTACATCGCGAAGGAAATGGCTCCCATAGCTACAGTGGAGCGCAGTGGATTTAAACACCTCGTTAACACTAGAACTTAGTACTGTGTGGCCAACAAGGGTTTTGCCACCAAGTAATAAGTCATGTTTTGCAGAGGGATCAAATACTTATTTCACTCATTAAAATGCAAATCAATTTATAACATTTTTGACATGCGTTTTTCTGGATTTTTTTGTTGTTATTCTGTCTCTCACTGTTCAAATAAACCCACCATTAAAATTATAGACTGATCATTTCTTTGTCAGTGGGCAAACGTACAAAATCAGCAGGGAATCAAATACTTTTTTCCCTCACTGTACGTGTAACAAATGAAAAAGAATGTAAACAACATGTATGCAATGTCTTAATCTTCAGTAAAATAAGCGGAGAAAAATCAAAGAGAGACGATATGGTGACGATTGGTGACTGGTGACTGCTAAATAATATCCTTGGTATTTCTTTTAGTGAATAATTATTTAGTCTAATACATTTGTAGGATCTTAATCTTCAGTAAAATAAGCAGAGAAAATTCACAGTTAGTCGATGTGTATGCGATTTAGTTTCTCTTTTTCTCCTAAAATAAAAACAGTAACTTGTAATATCTTTCTTGAATTAGTGAGTTGTGACTGCTAAAAAATATCCTTGGTATTTCGTTTAGTAATAAAAAAATAATCATACTTTTTTAGGATAATACATTTGTAGATTTACATTTGATGAATTAGCCTACACAATAAGCTGAATCTCCTTTTGAAAAACGGTAACGTGTGATAAGTAGCCTATATCGTTTGTATTATGTTTCAATAATAGCCTAATTAAGCTACTTGCAAGTTATTCCAATTCAACCAAGGTCTGATCATCCTTCTGGGAGTATAGCGCATTCATCCATTGACATCAGGCATTCAGTGAGGGGTGATTAGCCCCTGGGCACCATTTGGGTACCAACGCTAAGTGGCGTGGGCTGTTGGCGGATTAAGTAAGAAAACAGGGTAAAAAAAACAGGTAAATCGTCTGTAAATCATGTTCTGTTCGTTGTCAGGGAAATTTCTTGAACTGATGTATACTTAGTCCTATACATGTATAAATGTGTTACTAGTTAAAAGTACTGAGTCCCTATGTTTAGATAAGAAAAGGAATGTAGGAGAGGGGGATCTGGTATTTGTTTATGGTCATCATTGAATGGTATCAGTAGATTGGGTTATCCATCTGTCTATCTGTTTAAACCATCAGAATCTCTGTCCTTTGTCCAGATGCTGTGTGTCCCTTCAGAGTTGAAAAGGTTACCCACAGGTCCTTGGTTTAATGTGGGGGAGGACAGCCTGCCCCTTGGTTAAAACCTAGGTATTGACAGAACAAAGGGAATGTGTATTATTGACATAGGACAGCTGGGCAGTATCTTACCACACCCCTTTTAACTGTAATAAATACTGACTGTTCAAGTATTTACCTCAGAGATTCCTCAGAGGGTTATTTTGTAAGCTTTTAACGCGTCTCTCTATTTGCAAATAAACTGCTAATTATGCCAAGGGAATTTTGTCTCTGTACTTACTCCTTTAAGAGTTCCTAGTTCGTCAGTTTAGAATTCCGACAACGGAACAATGTAACATACGCCTATTTAGGAAAAGTCATGGAAGCAGGAGGGTGTAGCTTTCAAAATGGCAGTTTTATTTTAATTACAAACTCAAACACCAATTGGCGTAGGCATTTGGCGGTTCTAGTGTTAAAACTCTTGACAGTAGGTACACTGTGCCATCATGACCATATTTTTCCTAAACAGCGCTGTCCAACATGTACAAAACATGTCGTAAAAAGGCAGCTGCTGAACTGAAGTCTGTTCAGCACTTTGCAGCCAAATCTGATCTTTGGTCAAGTAGGACGATGGACCCATACTTGAGCCTTACTTTGCACTACATTGACGATGAATGGAAGCTGTGCAACAGATGCCTTGAGACGGCCTTGAGATATGCTTTCTGCGTGGGAACTCACGGAGTGTCATAAATGATAATGTCTATGAGTGTGTCTCATACCAACTCGTCCACCAATATCAGCGTCCTGTACATGGCCCCCAACACCCCTAACACCACCTACACTGTTACAACCGTGGGCCTCACCGATACACACACCTGTCAGTCAAACACCACCTCCTGCCAGCTCACGCAGCTGCCCTGTGGAGCAACCTATGATGTCTCAGCCTATGCCAATACGGCTGTGGGGCAGAGCCAGCCCAGCTATAGCATTCCCCTCGAAACAGGTACAGGAAACCCTGTATGTGTATGAGAGATGTGGGCCACTCAAATTATATTTTATTTGGTAATACAATATAAGCAGTAGGGTGTCATTTGAACCTTGTATTTGGTATACACGTGGGTGTATTAAAACAGTGCTATCAGTGTATCTGGGTCAAGGTGTATAATTGTGCTTGTTAAGGTGTGTGTGTGTCACGGTGTATGAGTGGGTGTTAGAGTGTCTGTGTGTCAAGGTGTGTTTGCCAAGTGTCCATGTCTCAATGTGTGTGTGTGTGAATATCAAGTGTGTACTTGTCAGTGTGTGTGTGTGTCAAGGTGTGTCATGCTGTATTATTACTAGTTCCCTCACCTAGAGACGTAGGTCTCCCTCCAGGTCTGTGCTGTCCTACATCCCTGACAATGAACCAGGTGACCCATGCCATGACCAATGTTTTTATAAGACTTTTATTCTCTTTTTCTCTGTGCTGATGTTCTTGTTAAACACTGTGTTTATAAACTTAAACACTGTGTTGTTAAATACATGTGTTTAAAAAGGTGCTATATAAATATTTTACTTCAGCACACTAAATAAAAACTGTGACAAAAATAAAAAAACTGTTCATATAAAAACTGTTCATAGCACCTTTCTGTGACAACTGCACCCTCTGCTGCCTCTCCTCCCCCTGCAGCAGGCAGGCTCCAGCGTTTCACCGGCCTTCTGACACCACCGCCCATCTCATTTATGCATTTCACCTGTGTCTTGTTTAGCGCACCTGGCTCTCATCCTCATCATTCCCCCCAGTATATATGTTCCCTCTGCTTCCCCTGTCTTTCTGTGTTATTGTCTCATTCTGTAAAGAGCATTGTTAAGCTTCGCCTTTTTTACACTATATAAAACACAGCAAATATGAACCGCTTCGCTCTCCTGCTCCTCCTTTTTCACTCGAAGCCTGACAGAATGACACACCCTACCGTTTACATGGAGCAACAAGGAGCCGAAGGTGAGGCCGGTGTTGCGGGATTAGTAAGGGAACATTCAACTATGCTGGCCAGCCTAGGCGCCGCATTGGATACCGTTTTAAAAGCGGTACAGCGCCTAGAGCTGAGCCAGCAGAGCCCCGCAACACCGGCCGTGTTGCCGCCTCCCCAGGTTGTGTCGCCCGGCGTGGGGGCGATGCACATCCCGCTTCCCCAGGATTACGACGGGACGGCGGACCGCTGCCAGGGTTTCCTGCTGCAGGTCGACATCGCGCTCCAGGCGATCCATCCTGCGCCGACAGACGCCCAGAAGATCTCTTCGCTCGTCTCCTGCCTGTCTGGGAAAGCCCTGGAGTGGGCCACCGCCATATGGAACACAGAGGGACCCACCCAGGGCAGCTACGCCGACTTCATCCGACGCTTCCGAGCCGTGTTTGACCATCCACACGAAGGGAGAGAGGCAGGTGAACGGCTGTTCCATCTATGGCAGGGGACAAGATCGGTGCAGGACTTCGCACTGGAGTTCCGGACCCTGGCAGCGGGATCTGGGTGGAACGAGCGGGCTCTCATCGACCACTACCGGTGCAGCCTTCGCGAGGACGTCCGGAGGGAGTTAGCATGTCGGGACGTGGCCCTCTCCTTTGACCAGCTGGTAGACCTATCCATCCATCTCGACAACCTGCTGGCTGCCCAAGGACGTTCCGGAAGAGGCCCGCCCGTTCCACCTTACCAACCAGACACGGACCTGGGGGCGGCTGCGCTCCCGAGCAGATGTCGGGGAGGACAGGTGTGGAGTGCCTCCAAAAGGAGATGAGGCCGTTCCACCGCACCACACCACACCTCCTTCCCCGATTCGAGAGGCGACAGGCATGGCACTTCCGCGTCACCCCAGGTAGCACATGCCCATTCACCACTTGCCTCTCCTCTCTCTCTGTGCACTGTCCCTGTTGAGTTCCCCGGTTTTCCGTTGCTTTCCCAGTGTAAGGCGCTGGTAGATTCAGGCGCAGCTGGGAATTTCATGGATAAGTCCTTCGCTCTACACTCACACATTCCCCTTCGAGTCCTTACCACCCCCCTACCCGTGAGAGCTTTGGACAACCGGCCACTAGGGTCGGGTTTGGTCACCCAATGCGCTATCCCTCTCCTTATGGTCACCGGCGGCCGACATAGTAAAACCCTCTCCTTTCACGTTATCGACTCTCCCACGTTCCCTGTCGTTTTGGGTTTCCCCTGGTTGTCCCTACATGACCCCAATATTTCCTGGTCTAGGCAGGGTCATTCGGGGTGGTTGCGGAAGTGTCAAGGTAAGTGTTTGGGTGTTTCCATAGGCTCGACCACGGTGGAAAGTCCAGACAGTGCTCCCACCGTGCCAATTCCCCCCGAATACATGGATTTGGCCGCGGTCTTTTCCAAGGCTAAGGCCACTGTATTGCCACCACACAGGCCGGGGGATTTCGCGATAGACCTCATTGACGGAGCCGCACTCCCTAAGGGTCGCGTGTATCCACTGTCCCGTACCGAAATGACGGCCATGGCCGCGTACGTTAAGGAAGCGCTAGAACAGGGGTACATTAGGCCCTCCAAGTCACAGGTCTCCTCGAGTTTCTTTTTTATGAAAAAGAAGGACGGTGGTTTGCGCCCGTGCATCGATTACAGGGTGCTGAACAAGATCACCATCCCGTTCCGCTACCCTCTTCCTCTGATCTCTGCGGAGGTGGAGAAGATGCACGGGGCCCGCTTTTTCACCAAATTAGACCTCAGGAGCGCTTATAATCTGGTACGTATCCAGGAGGGGGACGAGTGGAAAACAGCCTTTAGCACCACCTCCGGCCACTATGAGTATTTAGTGATGCCGTACGGTTTGATGAATGCCCCATCAGTCTTTCAATCCTTCATCAACGATGTGTTCCGGGACATGTTATGCGAGGGCGTGGTGGTGTATATCGATGACATCTTGATATACACGACTACCCGCGCTGAGCATGTCTCGTTGGTGCGCAGAGTGCTGGTTAGACTGCTGGAGCATAACCTGTACGTGAAAGCCGAGAAGTGCCTGTTTTTTCAGTTGTCTGTGTCCTTCCTGGGGTATCGTTTTTCCAGTGCAGGTGTGGCTATGGAGGAGCATCACATCGACGCCGTGCGTAATTGGCCGAACCCAACCACGGTGAAGGGAGTGTAACGATTTTTAGGCTTCTCAAATTACTACCGGAGGTTTATCCGGGGCTTTAGCCAGGTTGCGGCTCCGATCACCTCCCTTCTGAAGGGGGGGGGCGACCCAGTTGCGTTGGACCGCGGAGGCGGAGCGGGCATTTGTGGAACTGAAACATCGTTTCACCACCGCTCCGGTCCTGGCCCATCCCGACCCGTCGCTCCAGTTCATTGTGGAGGTGGACGCGTCCGAATGTGGTCTTGGGGCCGTCCTCTCCCAACGAACGGAGAGTCGGAACACGCTCCACCCCTGCGCTTTCTTCTCCCAGAAACTCAGTGCGGCGGAGCGGAACTATGATGTAGGTGATCGTGAGCTGTTGGCCGTGGTCCGAGCCCTGTCGGCGTGGCGGCACTGGTTAGAGGGGGCTAAACACCCTTTCCTTGTCTGGACGGACCACCGAAACCTGGAGTACATGCGGGCAGCAAGGAGGCTGACCCCTCGCCAGGCAAGGTGGGCTATGTTCTTCACCCGGTTTGTTTTTACTCTCACATACAGGCCGGGGAGCAAGAACGTCGGGGCTGACGCGCTATCCCGACGGCATGACACGGAGGAGAGGCCAGTGGATGATGCTCCCGTGCTGCCAGCGTCGTGCATCGTGGTGCCGGTGGTGTGGGAATTGGACGCGGACATTGCTAGAGCGCAGCATGACGAGCCCTCTCCGCCCGCCTGCCCTGAGGGTCGTACGTATGTGCCGGCGTCTGTCCGCGACCGACTCATCTACTGGGCGCATACATCTCCTTCCTCCGGTCATCCTGGTATCGGGCCAACGGTGCGTGCCCTGGCCAGTAAGTACTGGTGGCCCACTTTAGCCAAGGACGAGAGGGTGTACGTCTCTTCCTGCTCGGTGTGCGCCCAGAGTAAGGCACCCCGACACCTACCTATGGGTAAGTTGCACCCCTTGCCCATTCCACAACGACCATGGTCCCACCTGTCAGTTGATTTCCTCACTGATCTCCCCCTTTCGCAGGGCCATACCACCATCCTGGTCGTTGTGGATCGGTTCTCGAAGTCCTGCTCCCTCTTGCCTCTGCCCGGCCTTCCCACTGCCCTACAGACCGCGGAGGCCCTCTTTACACACGTCTTCCGGCACTATGGGGTACCCGAGGACATTGTGTCTGACCGGGGTCCCCAGTTCACGTCCAGGGTGTGTAAGGCATTTATGCAGCATCTGGGGGTCTCGGTCAGCCTGATCTCGGGCTACCATCCCCAATCTAACGGGCAGGTGGAGCGTGTTAATCAGGAGGTGGGCAGGTTCCTTCGGTCCTACTGCCAGGACCGGCCGGGGGAGTGGGCGGAGTTCCTGCCTTGGGCAGAATACGCACTGAACTCTCTGCACCACTCCTCCACAGGTATGTCAACTTTCCAGTGCGTGCTGGGATACCAGCCGGTCGTGGCACCCTGGACGCCGAGCCAGACCGTTACCCCTGCGGTGGATGATTGGTTCCGGTGGGCAGCGGGCACGTGGGAGGCTGTGCAGGCTCGCCTCCGGCTCGCTGTCCGCCGCCAGAAGACCTTCGCGGACCGCCACCGCAGGGAGGCCCCGGTATGTCGTCTGGGCGATTGGGTCTGGCTCTCAACCAAGGACCTGCCCCTCCGCCTGCCCTGCCGGAAGCTGGGCCCGCGGTTTGTGGGGCCCTTTAAAGTCCTGAGGAGAGTCAACGAGGTGACATATCGTTTACGCCTTCCCCCCGACTACAGTATTAACCCCTCGTTTCATGTGTCTCTACTCAGGCCGGTGGTGGCTGGTCCCCTTCAGGGGTGTGAGGTGCGGGAGGTCCCTCCCCCCCCTCTGGACATCGAGGGGGCCCCGGCGTACTCCGTCCGCTCCATCATCGACTTGAGGCGCCGGGCGGGGGGCCTCCAGTACCTCGTGGGGTGGGAGGGGTACGGCCCGGAGGAAAGGAGCTGGGTTCCGGTGAGGGACGTCCTGGCTCCCACCCTCCTGCGTGACTTCCATCGCCGTCGCCCAGATCGCCCTGCTCCGCGTCCCCCGGGTCGGCCCCGGGGCCAGTGTCGTCGCGCGGCTATGGCCGCGCGTCGGGGGGGGTACTGTGACAACTGCGCCCTCTGCTGCCTCTCCTCCCCCTGCAGCAGGCAGGCTCCAGCGTTCGACGTCACCAGCCTTCTGACACCACCGCCCATCTCATTTATGCATTTCACCTGTGTCTTGTTTAGCGCACCTGGTTCTCATCCTCATCATTCCCCCCAGTATATATGTTCCCTCTGCTTCCCCTGTCTTATTATCTGTCTGTTATTGTCTCATTCTGTAAAGAGCATTGTTAAGCTTCACCTTTTTTACATTATATAAAACACAGCAAATACGAACCACTTCGCTCTCCTGCTCCTCCTTTTTCACTCGAAGCCTGACACTTTCTTAATGTTACAATGTGCTTGATATTACAATGTTACAATATAAACTTCACATTACAAAACAAAGCAAAATTAATCGTGATTTTGATTTTAGGTCATATCGTCTAGTTCTATATACTACCCTGGCCTGTCAGATCTTTTTATTTAACCACCAGATTAAACTAGCGCATACATGCATTCATAACCTCCTATCTTGACTACTGCAACTCCCTACTCACTGGCATCAAATCTACATCCCTCCATGAGAGCCAAATGGTTCAAAACTCTAGACTCTAGACCAGACTACTCACACACACCAAGCCCCGGCAGCATATCATCCCTATCCTCTGTGAGTTACACTGGCTTCCTATCTCCCAACGCATCAACTACAAGATCCTCCTATTGACATATAAAGCCCTAAACAATACCGCCCCTGCCTACCTCTCCGACTTTCCTCTTCCATATCATCCAACACACACACTCCGTTCCAGTACTGCAGGCCACCTCATAATCCCCAAGTCCAAGCGCAAAGGCTTTGGTGACAGGGCATTCTCAAGGGTTGCTCCTAGGCTCTGGAACTCTCTCCCCAAAACCATCCGTAACTCTGAGACTATCCCCATCTTCCAGCAACGCCTCAAGACTCATCTGTTCAAAATCACCTACCCATAACCATGCCAAATCCCACACTCTCAATCTTCGTTGTTTTCTCATAGTATTTCTTTTGTTTCTGTTTGTTTTCTGTTCCATGTCACTTTTGTGCAGCGTCTTTGGGTCCCTGAAAAGCGCTATATAAATATAATGTATTATTATTATTATTTAGTTAATAAAAATAGGAGGGTGAAATGCTCTGAAGCAGGATGTGACCACTGCAACTGACTGCCTCTCCCAACCCCACACCCCTGTCCCTCAAACTCACTCCTCTCCACCCTTCCAATGTTGTAATACTTTTTTTGTTTAACAAGTTTGGTTAATGGGGTTTTATTTATTCAAGCATGATAGACATTTTTGTTTATCAAATGGTCAGAAATAACAAGAAAATGCATAGATTTCTGTCATAAGGTAACTAATTGCCTTTACTGTATGCGGACCAATCATGCTTACTGTCGTGTGTAGTCACCCCCCAAAGGCCCATTCTGAGCCAGGAAAAACTGCAAACTACAAAAACAAACTAACAAACATTTAACATAAGAAAAGAAACTAGTACACCCGCCAAGGCACCCCAAGATGTTTTGCCTATATTACCACACAACTGCCCGGGTGGACTAGACAGAAAAATAAACCAAAATTACATCAAATATGTGCGAGGGCAAATTAATCCTATAGTGAGAGCAGCGATGGATTCTCTCCATCCGCTGCAAAACAACAACATACTTTAAAACCTTATATTTTAAAACCAACTTTATTTAAAACCTAGTTAAAAATGACATACCTTCCTACCCTGGCGAACTATACTCGTTCCCAGCTCCCTCGACCGACCATCTTTCCCAGCCACGTCGCTCTAACACTGGCAACGCTACAAACATTCGTCCGTTACAAACTCTGTTAACAATCAACATAATTATCAACAGTAACCAAACGTCAGCTTACCAAACGTTCGCCAGTTCTCTACCCAACAAGAATCTGTGCACCGCTCTGTTCTCTCTGCATGGAAACAAGCGCTCTGCCAAAACCTAGTTCCCCCCCTCATTTTATACAGCTCTGGAAAAAATTAAGAGACCACTCCTATTTTTTCTTAAATCAGCATCTCTACATGTATGGCAGCCATTCCATTCCAGTTAAATTCCAACACAGGCACACCTCATTTTACTTAATGAGTTACTGAATAGGTGATTACATGAACCAAATCTAATTTAACAAGGAAAAGTATAAAAACCACTGCTGTAGTCATCACTATCCTCTTGCAATAGGACCAGCTGGACGGCAAAAACAGTGCAAGTAGTACCTCAATAGTAATTTGAATGAAAAATAACTATTCAGCATGACAGAAGAGTTGAAAAGAAAAGCTTTGAGTCAGGAAAAGAAGGGTTCAATTCTGGCTTTACTGCCAGAGGGATACAGTGAGCGTCAGGTTGCTTCCATCCTGAAAATTTCAAAGACGGCGTTTCATAAGAACAAGGTCAAGCAACAGACATTGGGGACAACAAAGCTACAGACCGGCAGAGGGCGAAAATGACTGTCCACAGACCAAGATGACTGTCAACTCATTTGAATGTCACTCAACAACTGCAGGATGACACCAAGTGACCTACAAAAAGAATGGCAAACAACAGCTGCGGTGAAGTGTACGGCAAGGACTGTTCAAAACAGGCTCCTAGGGGCAGGGCTGAAGTCGTGCAAAGCTAGAAAAAAGCCCTTCATCAATAACAGGCAAAGAAGGGCCAGGCTGAAGTTTGCAAAAGACCATAAGGATTGCACCATAGAGGAATGGTGTAAGGTCATCTTCTCTGACGAGTCAAATTTTCAGCTTTGCCCAACACCTGATCGTCTAATGGTTAGACGGAGACCTGGAGAGGCCTACAAACCACAGTGTCTCGCACCCACTGTGAAATTTGGTGGAGGATCGGTGATGATCTGGGGATGCTTCAGCAAGGCTGGAATTGGGCCGATTTGTCTTTGTGAAGGACGCATGAATCAAGCCAAGTACAAGATTATCCTGGAAGACCACCTGCTTCCTTCTGCTCTGACAATGTTCCCCAACTCTGAGAATTGTTTTTTCCAGCAGGACAATGCTCCATGCCACACAGCCAGGTCAATCAAGGTGTGGATGGAGGACCACCAGATCAAGACCCTGTCATGGCCAGCCCAATCTCCAGACCTGAACCCCATTGAAAACCTCTAGAATTTGATCAAGAGGAAGATTGATGGTCTCAAGCCATCAGACAAAGCCGAGCTACTTGAATTTTTGTGCCAGGAGTAGCATAAAGTCACCCAACAGCAATGTGACAGACTGGTGGAGAGCATGCCAAGACACATGAAATCTGTGATAAAAAATCTGGGTTATTCCACCAAATATTGATTTCTGAACTATTCTTAAGTTAAAACATTTGTATTTTGTTGTTGGAAAATGAATAAGAATGTTTTTTTTGCATTATTTGAGGTCTGAAAACTGCATCTTTTTTTGGTTATTTTGACCAGTTGTTATTTTCTACAAATAAATACTCTAAATGACAATACTTTTATTTGGAATTTGGGAGAAATGTTGTCAGTAGTATATAGAATAAAACAAAACTGTTCATTTTACTCAAACATTGAGCCAATGTTACATGAGAACAACACCCTGTCCTTCGCGCGTTATGTAGTAGCGCTCATGTGGTATCGGTAGTTTTTAAAAACACATGCACCTTGCACATTCAATTTGCCTCTTTGCACATTTAGTACTGCCATCATGCTTGTGTTTTTACAGTTGTATATACGCATGTCTACCTTGGGGACCTCAACGCTGCTATCTCTGCATCCCGGCTGCACGTGCGACCTTACTCCTTCAATTTGCCTCGATTGCACATCTAGAGTGCCATTTAGAATTGCCACCTGTACCCGCACAACTATTATCCCACTTGTAACATACACTATACTTAATACTCGTAAATTTTCTGTCCTCCATTTGCCTTAATTGCACATTTAGTATTGCCATTTGTACTGCATTTGCCTTCATTGCACATCCATACATTCCACTTGTAATATACAGTACATATACCTAATACCAGTGGCGAACCGTATTTTGGCTCAAGGGCCACATTGGGTTTTCAAATTTGACAGACCGGATTGGGGTGGGGGTGAACTAATATAAATAACATGAAATCCATTACCCAAAAAGTAAATAAAACTTGTATTAAATTTCAGTGGGAATAGTGTTGTTGGTCACCTTTTTTCGCCAACGCATCTAAGTTTGATGTCAGTATAGTTGTGGCAATTCTCAGGACAGATTTCAGGTGTTCGTCAGTTAACTGGGATCTGTGGCTTGCTTTGTTGATGTTCATCACGCTGAACGTCTGCTCAAACACATAGGTACAGCCAAACAACACCAGCATCTTCTGTGCCATCTGACGGATGTTTCTAAACAAAACTTGGTTTTGTTTAGAAGTGTAAAACTCATCCAGTTTAAGGGAGTTGAACTTCACACTGGAGATCTATCAGTTCCAATTGCAACTCTTGCGGCGCTGTTTCAGAGTCCAGTGACAGAGGACATGACACCAGCTGTGAAGTGACATCTAAATTTTTTCAAAAATCTGAGAATCAACAGCAGAATTCTCCATGTAAGTCATCCAGTGATTTGCTGTATTTCTTAGCATGTTGAATGGCCTCTTTCAGCGTCACTAGTGTGGGGGAAATGAGCGAATGAGTTGTTTGAAATTTGTCTTGACAATAAAGTCAATTTGGCTCTGAAGGCTTTCACATTTGTATACATTTCATGCACAAATCTATCTTTCCCTTGTAGATTCACGTTCAGCTCATTAATGTGTGCCAATATGTCCACAGCGAACGCAAAATCACAAAGCCAATCTGTGTCACTCAGTTCAGGAAAATCGTTGGCTTTCCCCATTAACTCCAAAAATGAGCCAATCTCCCCTTTGAGCTCCCAACCTCGCTGACACACTTTCCCCAAACTCAACCAACAAACATTGGAGTGCTAAAATAAGTCCTGGTGGTCAGCATCAGGTTCTTCAAGGAATTTAATAAACTGACGATGGTTAGTCAGTTTACGAGTCCCCTCGTTCATATGAAGTTAACATGTTTTACGACTAGCTTCACTACATGATCAAGCTGCAATAGAGACTTGCACAGGGCTTCCTGGTGGATTATGCAGTGTAGGAAAATTACATCCAACACATGGGTTTCCTCTTTAGCCTTATCCTGGATTCTTTTCTGCAGCCCGACGTTTTGTCCTGTTAAGTTTGGCGATCCATCTGTGCTGACATTCGCAAGTTTACACCATGGTAGCTTCAGCCTCTCGATGACACCAGACACCCTGTAACAAGTCCACTCCGTGTTGTCCCCTTTATGGGTACCATGGCCAAAAACTCCTCCGTGATCTCAAAATTGTCATTAATCCCTCTGATAAAGATTAAGAGCTGCGCAGTGTCTTTTATGTTGTTACTTTCATCCAGTGCTAACGAATAGAACTTAGCTTTCTTGTTTAACTCACTGACCAAGTCTTCGTTAATCAGTTCTATATGGCGAGTCACTGTTCTGTGTGATAAACTAATTTGTTCGAATTTGTTTTTGCTCTCTGGACACAAGAGACTTGCTGTCTCTACCATGCATTCTTTCAAAAGCGCCCCTTCAGAGAAAGGCTTGCTGGCCTTTGCTAATTTGAATGCCAGGAATTGACTTACCTTGGTGCTTGACTTCTGAATGTTTGTTTGTCGGGTAAAAATATTTTGTTGAGCCTTTAAATTGGCTGCTAACCTCTGAGCAGTAGTCACCCTTTCTTGCATTGACTGGTTGCTAGGGTAGTTAGCATGCTTGGTGGAAAAGTGGCGGCTGATATTGTATTCTTTGAAAACTGCAACGGTTTCTTGGCAAATAAGACATACAGCCTTTTCTTTTCTTTGGTTCATTCATTGTTAAAGTAGGGCTCAATGCAATGGCAAACGTGAAGAATGAATATCTGTTTCTGTGTCGAGATGATTTACTCGGCTTTAGAAAAGGTCTGTGGTGGTTGAAGTGCACCATCTAGTGGAACCAACTGAAACACAGGGTATTGCAGGAAAAAAGCGAAATGAAGGCGGTCTTTATGGCAATTTTGTAAATACTCAACAGGCCGGATTAAACAGCCCAAAAAGCCATATGTGGCCCGCAGGCCGTAGTTTGCCCACCCCTGCCCTAGACACCGGGCCTTCGGTGCTACCATGAAACAACAAATCTGGCCTAATGCGCTCAGAATGAGCACGAAGTATATTGAAGCTAACCGCGCATGCACGCACACACACACACACGATGCATAGGCTACAACCTGATCTATGTATTGATAACTATAATAGGATTATGGTTTATCCACACACTCATTGCCATCAGCACCTGGCAACCAAGCCTCTGAGTCCAACAACCAACACTCTCGGAAAACAGAACCTGTAGTTTAATTCACAACATTAGCAACAAACACAGCAGGCCAAAATACAATGTGCATGTGTATTCTCATATTATACTGTACGTAACAGACAATTCCCTAAGTGTGTAATCATGTGTATTATAATATGACGCAGTCAGGGAAAACTATGTAAATGTGAGTGACTGTGTATCCTTTCAGAATTTGCATCACATAAGTGAAAAGCACCATGAATAATTATGAAATCACTCACCGAATGACAGTCGCTACTTGAACACAAAATCCATCCTGAGGTCGTTTTTCACAGAGTGAGTGATGGCTTGGTCAAATAGTTTATCTTTAGAATTCAACTCCTGGAAAAGTCCTTTCTCAATTGATAACAAGGCCAAGGTGGACAGGTGGGCCTGTCCCGTGCTATTCCTGCTGTATGTTTTTATCCACTTGAGCGCAGAGAATGTCCTTTCAACAGAGGCCGTGGACACAGGTATGGTTAGCACCAAACAAGTAAGAAGGTAGAGCTGGTGCATAGTCTCAGTCAGTCCCTTCTGCTGTAGAAAGTGCAAGAGGTCAGCTGGGCTCCGTCCTTCAAAATCAAACATAGTGTACATTACTGAAAGTTCTGTCTTCAGACGCAACATGTCAAAGTGATGTCCATAGGTTTCCCCTAGATTGGAAAGCGCAGTGTCGGAGAAGCTCTGTGTATAGCCAGTAAAGTGTTGTGGGTTGAGAAGAGCAATGAACATTAGTCTCTCATCGTCCTTGAACCTCCCCCTCATCTGAGCGATAAGGCTGTCAATTATCCCGCAGTGCAGCTGCTGGTAATGGGTTTGTGCATCCTCTTGCGCTCTGACCCGGCGCTCTGTCGGTACCCCGGCCTCCTGAACTGTCCACGCAGATGGCATGGAAGTTGGTCCTCCTATCCAGGGTGACACAAAACTCTTGAATCCGTTTCTGACAAAATTGCACATCCATCTCTTTAATCTGCAAAATCTCAAACAAGACATCAGTGAGCAAAAATTAAGTTGAAAATGGCCAGAAGAATGACAATGGACAAATATCGCCTGAGGAATTGCTTCTTTTACCCTGGCCTGAACTCCGTGCAAACCCGAGGCCATTACTGGCGCACCATCATAACATTGCGCAACAACTTTTACAGCCCATCTGACCTAATCTAAACAAGACAGAATGTGAGCAGCAACAGCCTCTGCCCTCTTACTCTCCGCGACATCATGGAATTTAAAAATTCTCTCCTTCACACCGCTGCTAGTGATGTAGCATAGCACAATGGACCTACGTCAGTCGCCTCATCCACCATGACAGATACAAACGAATGTATCTAAAGATCGGTCTAAAGAGTCAGTATATCAAATTTCATCCAACAGCAGAAACAGCAGCTGGATTTTATAGAAAAGCTCGATTCCCAGGTGTTCTAAGGTTAATAGACTGTACTCATATTCCTATTTCCAACCCTGGCGGCAAGAATGGAGAACTGTTCCGTAATCGTAAAGGCTACTGCTCCGTCAATGTGCAGGCTGTCTGTGATAAACTGGGGGAAAGATAGATCAAATAAATAAAATAACGTTACTGTATAGTACCTACAGTAAAGCTAGCTATAACATTTAGCTAAAAATTTATCTCCTTACACAATACTGGTTGGTCGAATTGTCCGTCGTCGTCGTAGGGGTTAGGTAGAGGGGCAATCTGCTGAGGAATCAATTCCGATATCTTCTGGGAGAGAAGATCGATTTCTTTCTCTCTTCTGCCACATCCTTTTTAGCCTTCGATTTCAAGTTTTTCCAGCAATACTTAATTTGGTTGGTGTCCATTTTCGCTTTAATCCCCGTCCATCCGTTGAATCGCTCGCATTAAATTGACAGGTATTACTACATAAAATTGCCCAGTTCGTCTCTTTCTTTTTGACGATCATGTTGTCCATCTTTTTATCCTCCAGTACAATACTAAATTCCTCCATCAGTTCAGATAGATTTTTTTCATAAGAGGAGAAATGTGAACTTCTTTGACGTGCCATTATAAGTTAAGCAAATAATTGCTCACGTTATTTTACGAACGAGTTGTGTTGTCTACTTTAGAAATAATGGATTTAAATTTAAAAAACTACCCACGAGCCACAACAAATTTCATGAAAGATAAATGCAGCAATGCTAGTTTGCTACTTTGTTCATCTTTTCATGGTAAAGCAACTTACCCGTCCGGGGCTACTGTATTTGTTACTTATCATAGTTTAATACCGTTAATCATAGATTTACTGATCCAGGTTTAAAAAAAAGTGGTGCAACACAACTCTGATGAATTTTAAACTCAGATTTACAAAACGTAGATTAGCTCTTATCCTAGATTAATTTAAACCATGTTGGTGCAACCCAGCCATAGTCTCTCTTCTCTGTTGCTCGCTTAACTGTAGGTCAATTCTTGAGTAGCCGAAAGTTTTCAGGCTCAGGGTGGCATGCAGGTGTCCAGGGGTGGACTGATGTTTCACAGCTGCTTTCGTTAAACAGTTAAGGTTGCAGAAACCAGTGCTGGACCACGGCCCTTTATCCGAGTTGAAAAGCAGCAGTCCCAGCAGTACAACTTATTGCCCAGCTAACAAGGAACGTAACTGAGACATTTGTGACGTTCCCTTAAGGTCTTATAAAGGTACTGAAGGTCACAGCTTGTTCCGGACGTTCTAGGTACATTCATAACGTTCCCCTAAGGTCTTTCAGAGGTACTGAATGTCACAGCCTTTTCGAGACATTATAGGTACATTCATAATGTTCCCTTAAGGTCTTTCAGAGGTACTGAATGTCACGGCCTTTTCGGGACGTTACAGGTACATTCATAACGTTCCCTTAAGGTCTTTCAGAGGTACTGAATGTCACAGCCTTTTTGGGACGTTATAGTTACATTCATAACGTTCCCTTAAGGTCTTTCAGAGGTACTGAATATCCCAGCCTTTTTGGACATTACAGGTACATTCATAACGTTCCCTTAAAGTCTTTCAGAGGTACTGAATGTCACAGCCTTTTCGGGACGTTATAGTTACATTCATAACGTTCCCCTAAGGTCTTTCAGAGGTACTGTGAATATCACAGCCTTTTTGGGACGTTACAGGTACATTCATAACGTTCCCTTAAAGTCTTTCAGAGGTACTGAATTTCACAGCCTTTTCGGGATGTTACAGGTACATTCATAACGTTCCCTTAATGTCTTTCAGAGGTACTGAATATCACAGCCTTTTTGGGATGAAAATGTATAACGACTTATTTTTACTGAGTGCACTCCCTACAGATTTAGTGTTCTGAAGGGCAGCAGTTCCGTTATATTTGCTGCCAAAATGTCCGGCGTCATTGTAATTTGTCGGACATTTCAGTTCTGGACCCGCAATGCATTAAGTGCAAAATCATTGTTTTAATAGCAATAACTATAAAGAAAATTATATTAGGTATTTAAAATAGATGCTTTATTTTGTTTTAGAAGTAGGTTCAGTAAAGAACTTCACAAAAGAAAATGTAAGCTTACAACGTGATTTTCTAACATCACACTAAAATATTGTTTGTTGCCCTTGCATCTTCACCATTGATATTACAAGTTATAAATGCCATATAACTTGACATGTGTTATTAACCAATACATGGCCTACCTAATTGTGTTTTTTGCCTTTGATTGTTCTTTTTCTGATTTTTTACACTGCATGCTTTGTAGTCTTTAGTCAAGTATTGATAATGCTTTGTTTTAAGTGATTTTGAATTTTGTGTGTGTGATTGTAGGTGTGATTGTGTGTGTGTGATTGTGTGTGTATATATTAAGTTTATGTTCATCATGGACTGACCTTTTTTTTTTTTTTTTTTGTTTTTTTTAAATTTATCAACATCTATTAGGCCTAAGTATATTTACATATTTATGGATATGTTGTTAGGCCCAATAAAGTTGTGGGTCCACCAGGCCCGCAAACATTGAGTGACATATATGCATCTTATATATATATATATATATATATGTCTTTCTTGTTTTATGGAAAGCACTTTGAGTTGCCTTGTGTATGAAAATGTGGTATACAAATAAATTTGACTTGACTAACAAAAATACTAACACCACACAAGGGTTAAATATCATGTCACTATTCAGATATCCTGGGAACTTCTATGAAACCTGCATGTAAACTTATTCAAGTGTAAAAAGTGGAAATAACTCCCAGCAGATGTTTATGATATGAATACATATCATCCTGGACGCTTGTGGTAAGGTATTCTGAATTTATCCAGAAAGATCGAGAAGTGGGCGTGGCTAGAACGATTCTGCGCAGTGCTGCACGATGGAAAGGTTTCCCGCCTAAGAAAGTCTTTTGAAAAAAACTACTGTCTGAACGAGGCCGTTACACACAATCAAAGGTTCTATTAGATTATATTAAAGGTAAGTTGTACAGGTTTTACCAATTTGACCTGTGTAAAAAATGTTCGCTTGCTCTTTTTCCATGTCGTCTTGCTCAGAATCAATGGTGTTGTTTATACTATTTGAAATGAGGTGGGGGCGAGTCGACAGTAACACAAAAAAAAGATTTGCAGCGGGAGAACATCTGTAGGAAACTGCTGAAGAGCTAGCAGCTGTGTTACACAGTCAGGTAATTTATTATTTATTTACGTGTCTAATAATTTGCAAAGAGGTTCAGGCAAGAAACAAATGGGTTTTAACCTGAAATACGTTACAGTAAACGGAAGCTCTCAGATAAAAAAATATGTATTTACAAGCAAAGGGGCAAACCTAGAGTCTAGAAAGTAGCTAACGCTACACTAGAGGTACAGTACTAGTACAGGGTATTCGTTGTAAGTTTTGCGGTTAGCCAATTTTGGTATTTCATAGGATTTGAGTGCGAAGTATTTTCAGTTTGAATGGCATGTTTTACCAGCTGACAGTTACAGTTATGAGAGAATGTGACGGAATTATATTTTTCAATGGTTTATGAATTACTTTTATTCAGGAGAATATTTAAGAAAATTGGAACGGAGGAGCTGTGGGCAGGCTACTCCTTGAAGGGCAGGAAGCAGAATATATAATGCTGTCGCATGTAAGTAAATGCGCATATGTAGAGATGTATAATTTAATTATTTTAAATTATTTTTTTGTGGATAGTTTTGTTGGAATATCAACGAAACACTGCCAAAGGGATAAAGGCGTTCCTAGAGGGGGAACCTCAACCTAGAGATTTGTAGCCTCAACCTTGTCTATTTTTCAAGTTGTCTGTTTTTCAAGACTAGGGGTCTTTCTTGCCCCTTTCTTGCCCCGGGACCCCCACCCAAACCAAGATTCCATTCACTCCATATAACTTTCAAGGCAGTATAATCTTCCTTTTTTTACTATTTACTATTTTTGAGTAGTCTGCAAGCGTTTTTTTGCCACTGTTGTCTACATGTTAGAAGTGGAAACACTTCTAATATGATGTGTCATTCAGACCTAGATAAACCGTGACGCACAAACCGTGATACACACCACTGTACACTGTACCGTTGCATCCATAATTTCCATATAACTATGTAACATTGAATGCAAGTTTGTCAATTCATGGCTTTTTAAATAAGATTACCATTTTGAACAATATAGGTGCTGCCCTGAAAGGCTAACCAAAGGCCACCTACCTAGAGGTAGATGAAAAGATTGCAGACACCCTCAAGCATGCACCTACTCGGCTGAAGAGTAAGAGAAAGGTATGACTGAAAATTACAATAATTCTTTTTTAATGGCTCATTGTGTGCTTGTACCAAAAGGTATGTTCTAAAGCAGTGGTCAGAAACCTATATTATTGTCTTTTTTGAGAATTGCATTTCTCATGCTTACAGTAGCTTCACACAAATGCATGTGACTCACTTGCTGGAGGCTATTAACAGGATGCTAAACAAAGAAGCATTTATTGTTGGGGAACAGGTCTTTCATATCAGGGAAGTAGCCTTTCTGTATGAAGGTCTTAATTTACTTTAAATTATCATTGATCATCATGAAGAGCGAAATCACCCAAAAGACCAAATAGCAAGGTGATATATCTTGCTTTTACAAATCAGAGAAAGTTGTAGTTCCTGATGAAAACTCAACCAAACAGCTCATTTTATTTTTGCAGGATATGAAGCCCATTTTGGGGCTGGAGTTTGTGAGTAACTCATCAGTGTAGCTTACCAAGTTGCAATGATGGGATGTTTATTTCTCCTAATTTATATGCTCGTGGATTTCGGTCAAAATTAAGCACTGCCGCATGCTCTGTAGTTACAGAAGAAATACGGAATCAGCGTGAAAGACTGCATAACCAAGCAGGTGTGCAACTCAACTCCCCCCCCTGAATGTTTGTGTTTTTTCTGGTTTCCAGGAGAGGAGGAGGGCACAGATGAAGAACCAGCACCTGAATCAATTAGACTTTTTTAGTAGTACCTACTTTAGTGTGGTGGGATAAGGTATTTTAGATATTGTTTAAATAAATTGCTCAAGCAGTACCAACAAGTTCAATGATTCAAGTCTTCATTCACTGAGGTCAGGGGAGGTTGCAATACATTGTATACCAAACCATACATGCATAGGACTCCAAATCAGTAGCTATAGTTTAACATCCATTCTCATACAATTTCTAGACATTTGTTATAACATGATTGGTTCAAAACATTTTGCATACTCTGATGATTGTGACACCAAAAGAGAAAAAGATTAGGAATAGAATTTCCATCATTGCAGTACTACCTTTTAGTATGTTAAGCATTTAGCATTTTTTCTCTGCTTATTTCTAAGATTTGTTTTAGGTCTACAGTTAAAGTATATTTTAACATGTAAAGACAGATGTGGCTTGTAATATAAAGACTGAGTTTGAGATGTTTGATGCTTCTTTTGTTTCATTAACTTTCAAACCAATCTTCAGGTAATAATAATGTTCTGAAGACAGAACCTTTATACAGTTTTGATTTGTTGTATACTCCTATGGCTGATATATTTTTTTATTAACCAAATTGGTCAGTTTAATTGGCTTTCCATTGAGAGGGTCACTTGTGTTGTTTTGCACCAGAAGTACCAGTAACCTTTCTAATCCTGAACAGGCTGTGACATTCAGTACCTTTGTAAGACCTTAAAGGAATGTTACAGATGTCTCAGTTACATTTCTTGTACTTACTTTAGGTCATCCTCATAACGTTACTTACAGTACCAATAGGGGACGTAATCATGTGCACATTCAGGCAACTTTTATAACGTTACTAAATAACGTCATTAGGCCTTTCAGAGGCTCCCACATTTCTACGTCCTGAATAGACTTGGGACGTAACTTTCGTCAGCTGACACCACAGGTACGTACAGAGGACGTTTCACAAGTACGTAACTGTGACTTCTTGGAGACTAAAATAACGTTGAGGTTAAAGGGATAGTTAGTCTAAAAATCATATTTATCCAAAAAATCACTTACCAAAAGTTAGTCTGGAATGGACATAGTCATTTTTTCCAATCATCCATTATTCAGCTCTATCCGGGCTGTAATTAGCATTCTTAGCATCGTCCAAATTCATGAATGGAAACTGCGTCCCACTACAGCAAAGCTGCACTGCAAGCGGAAAACTACTCCAAAACACTTCAAACTACATTTAGTAATCTGTCGCAGTAGCATCGATTTTTTAAACAGTACGGTGACCAAACAACAGGTGGCATTTGGTCAATTCAAACCAGCACTAGCGAACCATTTCCTACCGCCATTCACAGAGCTTGTGTGCTTCGGCGATGACATCATCGGGGTGGAAGTGAACTTTAACCTCCAGAAGGTACGCAAGGTGAGAGTTTCTCTAGCTGGCCCATTATCGTGAATATAGTCGGTGGACTTCAGTTTTATTTCTATCATTGGGGAAAACGCCGCGATTGTGTTTTATTTGCAAAGAAAGGTACAAGGGACCTGGGAGAGGAGACTTGGTGTTTCACTCGTTGCCATATCTTAATCCAGACATGTAACACTTCATTCTACCATTGACATACGATATACATATATCGACTCTTGTAAAAGCTACTTAAGTGGTTAAATAAATTAAATCATATACATTTGTTGTCTACCATTTTCTGATTAGCTTTGTTGACATCAATTGAATAGAAAAGTTTAGCTTTGAGCTAAAGCCTCCGAGTCAACGTTTGTGCACCAAAAACAATGGACGGTAGGTTTACATTCAAGGGGTTTAGCAGATTAAGAGACATTCTAAAACGTCCTCAGCAAATTAATTTGAAAGGGGTTAGCTAGAATCTACTGCGGTGAAGTTAGCTTTATATTCAAGATTGGGAGTTTGAGACTCAATACCTCATCAACGAAACCTGTCAGAAAGACAGCAGTCTGAATCTGCTGGCGATAGCGAACAAGCAACACTCCTTGTTTTTCCATAAAAGTCGAAAAGAACGTGAAAAACTGCTTTATTACCATGCGATGGTTAAGGCACCGTTCTAAAAGTGCACCACTATCGGGTCATGTTGATGAAAAACCTCAGTTGTTTATGTAGATGTCAATAGCTGGTATCAAAATTACCAACCAATATAGCTTCAGGGACAACTGCTCGACCATCAACATCCTTTAGTTATATGTCGTGGAGCTCCGCCCCCTAGAGGGGCTTTAGCTCCTAGTGGTTTACCCTGGCCGCGTCCGCGGCCGTACTGAAAACTCATTATGCAAGATGCGTCAGCCAATCAGGGCACGCCTGCCCCTATATATGACCCGTGAGCCCAGAGAACGTCCTCCCTTTTTATTCAGCAAACGCTTGCTGAGTGCTATAC
>JACXGI010002445.1:58110-73536 GCA_016801175.1 Esox masquinongy | reverse complement strand
TGTGCATAATTATGATAAGCAATTTTGTTGCTTTGCATAATTTGGGTTAGCGGTAGCATGTATATTTTGAATAAAAGAGGCCCCAGTATTGAGCCTTGCGGCATACCACAAGGTATGTATCAGTTCTCTCTGATACATACAGCTCTGGAAAAAATTAAGAGACCACTGCACCTTTTTCTTTCCTTTCCAAAAAAGTTGAAAAGGAAAGTTTTGAGTGAGCAACAGAAGCGTTCAATTTGCAGTGGCCTCTTAATTTTAACCCTTCTTTTCCTCACTCAAAACCTTCCTTTTTGACTTTTTTGGAAAGGAAAGAAAAAGTTGCCGTGGTCTCTTAATTATTTCCGGAGCTGTAGTTGTCTATGGAGACAACGTATTCCCTGCCTTGTAAGTAAATAAGACTTGAACCAATGTAGGACTGTGTCACCAAGACCGACCCAGTTTTCCACTCTGTCTAGCAGCATTGTGTGGTCAACTGTGTAGAACGTTGCAGTAAGGAACAATTTAGAGGTTTGACATTTTACCAGATTCAGTGTATAGACGAATGTCGTTTAAAACTTTAAAATGGGCAGGTTCAGTGCTCTGTTGGGTCCGAAATCCTGAGTGGCAAGTGTCAAAGTAACCATTTGAGTTTAAGAAATGTTTGGTCTAGGTCTGTAGTTGCTGACTACACAAGGGTCTAGGTTAAGCATTTTTTACCGAGGTTTAATGACTGCTGTTATTCGGCCTTTGGAAAATTGCCAGTTTAGAGGGAGCTGTTAACTATTTGCAGTAGATCTATCGCCAAGCAGCTAAAAACATCAGCAGAGCATCAAGGCTGCAGGTGGACAGCTTAAGATGTTGTACAGTTTCCATAAGTGCTGTGTTGTCAATTGTATTAAACTGTGTCATGCCAACCATATCTCTTTTATGTAAATGTTGCGGTGGCACTACTTTTATTGTTGTGGAGGTTTTAATCACTTGTCTAATGCCATGAATTTTATCCTTGGAGGCAAATTCATTGCATTTTTCAGTGGAGAGGAGCTCTGAATGTGAATCGTTGATGTTTTTGTTAATGATGTTAGAAAAAAATTATTGTCTTGTCCCTCTGTTCTATATTGTAAGAATGAAGTTTCTCTCTATAGATTTTATCAACCTGAAGTTTAGATTTTTGCCATTTGCGTTAGCTTTTCGGCACTCTCTCTTCTGGGTTTTTACAGATGTAGCATTTTTCCAAGTTCCCTTTTGCTTCATACTAAAATAGTTTTGACCCTAGCAGGTGTAATTGCATCAATAACAATAAAAACTTTAGAACTGAAGGTGTTGAGAAGGTAATTAACAGAGGCTGAAGTGCAGTTTTCAAGAGTTTGGTGACAATGAGATATAGCCTTCATAAACAGTGCTTTAGTGTTCTCACTGATAAAACATTTTTAACAGTATTTGATATAATATGAATGTCAGGAATTACAGACATATCAAAGAAAACACAGAAATCAGATAAGGCAAGGTCAATCACAGCAACATTTGAGATATTAAGAGCTTTAGTAATTATTAGATCCAAGGCATGTCCTTGGCTATGCGAAGGCCCTTTCACATGCTGAGACGGTCCAAAAGTGTCTAGAATGGTATAGAGTTCTTTAGCGCTACTGTCATTGACGTTATCCACATGAATATTGAATTCACCAGTTATAATTTGGCAGTCAAAGACAGTGCAAAAAATTGACAGTAGTTCAGTAAAGTCATCAAAGAAATTTGCCAAGTGTTTTGGTTGCCTGTGAATGGTTAATAACAGAACACGAGAAGTGCATTTCAGTACAGCTGATAGATTTTCAAAAGTCAAAAAATATTTTTATTGAAATGATATCTGCTGGCATTGATAGATGTCACTAAGTAAGGCAACTCCTCCCCCCCTTTCCTCTCAGCTCTCACCGCATCTATTACATTATATGTAATGTATTACATTATATGTAATGTAGGGGGGCTGACTCCATAAGAATTGCTAGGCCGTTGTTTTTGTCTAGCCATATTTCAGTTAAGAACATGAAATCAAGTTTAGAGGTACTAATGTGATCATTAATTAAAAACAACTTGTTTGATAGGGATCAGACATTTAGGAGAGCAAGTTTCATATGCTTACTGACAGACTTCATGGTTGTTTGTTCTTGATGTGATATTGTTATCAAATTGTTATGATTAGTGTGTGCGTTACGTTGAGTTCTATTCATTCTGTTTCTACTGGTAGCGTTGATACTGGTGGGATACGCTGTCCTTGGCACAGAAACAACCCTCTGAGTTAGTCTGATGCCAGCATTAATCAACTGTTCCAGTTTGTCTGAGAACATCAAATGTGGGGAGGCGGCGGAGTGAGACCAGGATGATGGTGACCAAGGGGTGGAGAGACTGGGACTGATATTGAGGCTGTTCTATAAGTGAAGGGTCATCCAAGCTCTGAAGTGTCTCAGTGTTTAACCTGAGTCTGAGGCCATATATCAGAGTAGTGGGGAGCAGAAGGGGGACGAAGTGAATAAAGAAAATGGACAGACACTCCAATAGTGGTCTCTGTCCATCCCTGTTGGGATGGTGGCCATCGGCTCTGAAAAGGTGCCCCTAGAACAGATTGAAGTTGTCAATAAGATTCAGTCCTTTTAAACTGCATGTTTTGGAAAGCCAAGTATAAAATGTGTGGTTTAATATTTAGACTCATCTATCACAATACCTAATAACTTGGAAGATGATTCTCTTTCAATCTGCATGCCCTGCAGGGTGAATATACATGGAAAAGTCTGAGGTTTCATCTTGGAGTTTGTGAACACCATACATATAGTCTTTTCTGCATTTAAAAGCAACAATAATGTAATAATACATACTATGTTTAATCTCTAAATTACTCTTCAATTTTTAAGTTAAAAATGTCTACTTAAATCATTAAGGGGATGCAACAGATTGTATTGGTTTTCATCAGATTTATTTTTCCAATCCCTAATACAATGTATACAATATCAAATCCTAACTTGATATTCAAAATGGACATACAGTACAAGTTTCTCATTGTGCAACCTGCTCTGTAGGAAATGTGTTCTGATATTAATGCAAACACAGTATGTAGTTACTTTTTGTAGAAAGACTAGTATGCTAACATGCTTGTTGGTTTTTCCCTAGTGGCTTTGCCCTCCATAGAACCTGCCAACGTCATTGTACATTATGTCAGTTAGTAAATAGATAAATTGTAAGCATACAGATCATTGTTGAAGAACTCTTTGGAACATTTTAGATCATTGCAGTCAAGGTAAAAACATTATACTAAAGGCATTGATTCTATTTGTATTGTATCTGTAAATCTGTAATAATTTGGACAATTCCGATGTTTGTATTTAGTTTATAAAGGCATTTGCCAACATCTTATTTCATTTACTGGTTTTAAATTTTAGCGTCACAGTATTATTTGGGTTGTAAAATATTACATTTGGCAAATTCATGCATGTGGCCTGTTGTAGCTGATTACTATACTGTATTGTTACAGTTCCTGTATTAATATACAGTTCATCATCACTTACTATAAAACCTCCTGTATGTATGTGTCTAGGATACATAAGAGTTAAACAAAACCATTATGTTTAAAAATAAAATATGATTAGATAAAAAACATGAATCTAAAATATTTATAGACTTGTTTAAAAGGGTTTGTCTGTGATATGTTTGGACAAATCTCCTATTTATATTAAGATTTATGTGAATGTTAATAAGTTAAGATTTCACAGAATATTTACAATGTTAGGTTTTATTTCACATGACAAAGCCCTACTAAAAACACTAGGGCCACTATCCACTAATGGATATTTTACTGCAGCATAACATTTGATCATTTCTTTCCAGATTGTTGATTCCAAAGTAAATCCACATCATCATGTCAAATGGGAACCAGAGCTTTGTGACAGAGTTTGTCATCGTTGGGTTTCCTGGACTTCAGCCAGAGTTCTATGGCCTTGTCTCAGCTGTGTTATTTCTTGTTTATTTTTGCACTTTGATTGGAAATGTTGTTGTTCTTATCTTGTTTGCAACTCAAAACGTTCTACATAAACCTATGTATTTTATCATTTTGAATCTGGTTGTCTCTGATGTTGTGTTCAGCACCACAACTTTACCAAAAATTATTGCCAGGTATTGGTTTCAGGCAGGAGTAATCTCTTTCTTCGGTTGTTTTTTGCAAATGTACTTAGTGCACTATTGTGGAACTGTAACTAGCTTTCTACTGTTAATAATGGCTTTAGACCGATATGTGGCAATCTGTTACCCACTCAGATATACAATGATTATCAAAAACTCTACTATTCATATACTCAATTTCACTGTATGGGTTCTTGGACACCCTTTATGTCTTTTTGTGGTTATTACTGCCTATCCACTTCCTTACTGTACCTCAAACAAAATATTGCAGTGCTTCTGTGATCAAAATTCTATAACAAATCTTGCATGCACTGACATGACTACATATATTTTTCCTATTTTTGTTGTGGCAATGATGATACTACTTGTTCCTCTCACCTTCATAATATTTTCCTATTCCTCTATTATTGTTGCAGTTCATAAGATTGCGAGTACCGAAGGACGTGTCAAAACTCTTTCTACCTGCAGTGGGCAGCTGTTGATCATTGCCCTCTATTTTATACCTAGAAGTTTTGTGTATTTGTGCAACAATATTGGAATTAAATTCAACACTGATGTACGTATTGGTATTATAATGTTGTATAGCCTGCTTCCTCCAATGATCAATCCTTTAATATACTGTTTAAGAACTGAGGAAATAAAACACATCTTGATTAAACGATTTAGACTAACACAAGTGCGCATTCAATAAGGGTAGAATGGAATACTATTTATTTTATGTACTTAAAGTATCAGTATGTATGTATCTGTATGTAATGTATTCTCCATGTGTAAGCTAAGTGAATTGCAGCAACAACTGTTTGCACTGAATCCAGTGAATCCAAGGTTTTTGAGCATGTGCTCTTCCTTAAAATTCTTGTGTGCACATGTATAATTTAATTTGGAAACAGTTACAGTTCAGTGGTATCGCTTAATTTTTTGCTATTATCCACATTGAAGAATAACAGCGAAGACATCCAAACTAAGAAATCACACATATGGAATCATGTTGTACCCAAACAAATGTTAAACAAATCATAATAAATTTCATATTGTAGATTCTTTGAAGAATCTAAAATATAAATTTATTTGAATTTGTTAACACTTTTGTGGTTACTACATTATTCCATGTGTTATTTCATAGTTTTGATGTGTTCACTATTATTCTACAGTGTAAATAACAGTAAAAAAAAATATAGAAATATCATTGAATGACTAGGTGTCTTCCAAACATTTGACTGGTACTGTATATTGAATAAGAAAGCAAATAGTAGTAACACAAGGGCTTTATAAAATATATTTGATTGATTGTTAACACAATGCTTGCCATCTTATCTGTAACATAACTGTTCCTTTGAGAAGCTATAAAGTGAGGAACTGCATTCTTATCAGACAGAACTAGGCTTTCAGGAACCATGAACAAATTCTACATTGCATGAATGAGATTACTTTATTGTCCATTAAACATTTTTGGCCCAGACTTTCACTATTTGTATAGGGTAGCTGTATCAATTATTTTAGATATTTTCATTTTATTTAAATTTCTCAGAAATGCAACAAAATATAAGAACTTAATTCCAGTTAAAGATTCACAACATAATTGTGTATATTTCTATCCAGTTGTTGCGAGAAAAAACAGGTCCATGCTTGTTTTGTACAATGTTATGACTTAACAACAAAAAGAAACACAACCTTTACATGCTTAAGATCCCAGAATGCATCTTTAATTGCTTAAATGACTGACCCATCACTGTGCTGGTGTGTCACTGTAGCTTGTATACAAGCCTTGGTTCTGCCATAGACAAAGTGGCCACAGTCCCACATGCAGTGCAAATTAGCTCAGCTTTTTGTTTATCTGTTATTTTGCCAGGAGTAGCTCAGGATGTTAGATCTGAGATTTTGAAAGTAAATCACTGACTTAAATATTTGCGTAAGTAGATTTGTAGTTGTAAACCCTATTTGCAAGTGTGAAATTGATGATTTGAGAATATGACAAATAAACTGCACATGTAAACACTTCAAATTCAATTCAAATGTGTCACCGTAATAGCATTAACAAATATTGCAAGCAATAATTTCATTTGTACACATGCAATTATGCTCTCAATTCTTAGTAGTGATTGTTGCAACCCATTTATCTTCCCTTTGCTTACATATAACATGGGTTCACGCTTAACATTTTTGTGCTATGCATAATCCAAAGTTATTGTTTGCACAAAGTTGAGATGCAATTTTCTCATATTAACAATTATGGAGCACAAATGTGTCTCCTTGGCATGCATAAACTTAAACCCATGTGACATCACAGGCTACAAATTACCTAAGATTGATGATTTGTTTGAAAGCCGATGATTGCCGTTTTTTTCCAAACAACCTGAAAGTAAAATGGTATTTTTATTTTAAACTTACATTATCTATGTAAGTTTAAGATACCACATTATCTAAGATATCACCTGCAAGAATTCGGGGCCTCATAGACAACTATTACAAAAGACTGCACGCTGTCATTGATGCTAAAGGGGCCAATACACAGTATCAAGAACTAAGGGTATGCAGACTTTTGAACAGGGGTCAGTTCATTTTTTTCTTTGTTGCCACATTCTGTTTTATGATTGTGCCATTCTGTTATGACCTACAGTTGAATGTGAATCTCATAAGAAATAACAGACATGTTTTGCCTGCTCATTCATGTTTTCTTTACAAATGGTACATATATTACCTATTCTTCAAGGGTATATAAACTTTTGAGCACAACTGTATTGCTATTATAATGTTGTGCAGCCTTCTCCGTCCTATGATAAATCCTTTAATTATTCTGTCTAAGAACTTAGGAAATAAAACTGATTAAACAATTTAGACAAACACAAGTGCACATTCAATGTTGGAGTTTTGTTTTGTTAGATATTTGTAATTACCATTTGTAAGTAAAGAAATATTTTGCAAAAAAATACTTTTGCAAGGCACTGTATGTTCAGCAATAATGGAATGATAGTGTTTATTCTCCAGACATAATTTTGGCTGCCTACAAAAGCATGTCCAAAAATGCTGTTGTCAAATGGAAAAGCTGGACCCAGGGCTGGCTGCTGGCACAGGCAGGTAAGGTGGTCGCCTTGGATGCCATCTGTCTCACACTGCGCTGGCTGTGTGAGTCAGCACCCCAAAATAAATATATTAGGCACCCCTTCTCTCTCGTCCTTACGTGTGCCTCCACAGTACCTGTCTTACAGTAGTGGGGGAAGGACAATGAGTTAACTGGCAGCTAATAAACCCTCAAACCTTTTCAGTTTGTGTGTCCCTCAGATCATGTGGCACTGGTCTTTTGGTTGTCCCAGGGGTCAGAACATAAACTTTTGGTGAAGCCTCTTTCAGCCACAATTGACCTGTCCTTTGGAAAAGCTTGCCAGATTATCTGAGGGAGGCAGATACTATTGGCATTTGTAAAAAAATAAATAAATAAAAAAAACACCTTTTTAGTCTAGCTTTTTAAAAGATATTCTTCAACTTGTACTAATAATAATTTTATGTAGTCATTTATCTGCTTTGATTTAACCTCTCATTTATATATATATTATTATATATATTATATATATATATATTATTTCATTAATATCTTCACTGTAATTATTTTATCAAAGCATTATTTATTAACTGTTTTTATTTGGACTTTTACCAGTTAAATGCCTTGAAATGCATTTTGTAAAAAATGTGGTATATAAATAAAGTTTGATTTGATTTATATTATTTAAATTTACTAATACAATATCACAAGAGTAGCAAATCTAATCACTACAGATTTTTATGGAAACATCCATCTTTTTTTATCCCTTGTGGCTTTGCCCTCTACTGAACTAGTCAACGTCATCTTAAATTGTCTCTAAAGAGATAAATTAGGAGCATACTGACCATTGTTGAAGATCTTCTCTGAACATTTCAGTTCATTGTAATTGAGGTAAAGCGATTTTTCTAAATTATTGATTATATTTCAGTTGTATAAAACTGGATATGTTTATCATTATATTTCACAACACTGTTTGAATTTCTGCTTTTAAACTGCTTAAATTATTCTTTTCGTTTTACATTTGATAAACACCTGCATTTCGTCCGTTGTTCATGAGTATATCATTATAGGCGTTCTTGGTTATAATTATGTTATGTATACATACTTGATGAAGAATTAATACATAACAATCACACATAATCCACGACAATCATTATTTAATCAAAGATTAAATTATGGTTATTTATAAACCAAAAAAATTATATGATGGTCGAACTTTTAAAGTATTCTATGACATTTACTAGTTATTGGTAGTAATCATTTGTTTCTCCAAATCCCTTATTTATATTAGACATGGTTTATGTGAAAGTCCATACTTTAAGTTAGGATTTTACAGAATATACTTTAGGTTTTAATAATGGATGTTTTAATGTAGTAACATTTGATCATTGCTTTCCAGATTATAGCTTTTCAGATTGTTGGTTTTGAAGAAGTCCATCATGTCAAAAGGGAACCAGAGCTTTGTGACAGAGTTTTTCATTGTTGGTTTTCCTGGACTTCAGCCAGAGTATAACGGTCTTGTCTCAGCTGTGTTATTCATTGTTTATGTTTGCATTTTGATTGGAAATGTTGCTGTTCTTATCTTATTTGCAACTCATAACGTTCTCCATAAACCTATGTATTTTATCATTTTGAATCTGGTAGTGTCTGACCTACTATTCAGCACCACAACTTTACCAAATATTATTGCCATGTATTGGTTTCAGGCAGGAGTTGTCTCTTTCTTTGGTTGTTTTTTGCAAATGTACCTAGTACACTATTGTGGAACTGTAACTAGCTTTATCCTGTTAATAATGGCTTTAGACAGGTATGTGGCAATATGTTACCCACTCAGATACCCAATGATTATTAAGAAATCCACTGTTCACATACTAAATCTCACTGCATGGATGCTTGCACACCCACCCTGTCTTTCTATTGTAATTCGGGCCTATCCTCTTCCTTACTGTGCCTCCAATAAAATTCAGCATTTTCACTGTGATCATACATCTATAACAAAGCTTGCATGTACTGACAGAACCCCTTATAGTTTTCCAGCTTTTGTTGTGGCAATGGTGGTTTTACTTGTACCTCTCACCTTCATAATATTTTCATATTGCTCGATTATTGTTGCAGTTCTTAAGATTGCAAGCACCCAAGGGCGCATTAAAACCCTTTCTACCTGTAGTGGGCAGCTGATCATTATTGCCCTCTATTTTCTGCCCAGATGTTTTGTTTATTTGTCCAGCAACATCGGCACTGAATTCAACCCTGATGTACGTATTGTAATTATAATGTTGTATAGCCTGCTCCCTCCTATGATTAATCCTCTAATATATTGTCTTAGAGCTAAGGAAATAAAACAGATTTTGATTAAACAATTTAGACAAACACAAGTGTTCATTGAATAATGGATGATAAGAATTATATAATGCATATAATATAGTAAATATTATGCTGTGTTTTTATTAATGTCGTTTGGTGTTTTATTATGTGTTTGATTATCACACTACAGTTAGTTCAACCAACAGAAGATCTCTGTGACATGCTGTGTTTACTTAGAGTTTTTGTATGTACACAAATCATTTAAAAATATAATGTTTTATGCATCAAATAACAGAATTCATAAGGGTACAACAATTATTTTATTGTAAAAAGCATGAACAGAATTTGTTAAATCATATATTCATTGCATTTTAATAATTATCTTAATATGTCAGAGAATATGCAAAACTTTAATGTTGCAGAAAAAAGATAATAGGAGAATTATTGTCCATTTACTTGTTTGTACATGGCATTCTACAATACATAGTGTCGCTCTATACAGTAGTATTCTGAATATTCAGTCTAAATTTAATTGCTTTAGACAACGTGATTAATCAAACCACATATTGCTGTGACATTTTACAGAAATACACATGGTCAACTCCATTTAAAGAAGCTCTCTATAATGGATCCTACTATGTCATTGAATTGTGAACAACATCACCTGTTTCAATATGTCATGTCCTCCAAAAAACTAAAACATGGACAACTTTGGTGTGCTTAAGATCCCAGAATGCATAATTAACTGATGAACTCTGGTAGGCCTATTGTACATTTTTGTCCAATTATAAAAAAAATACCAGAGACTATAAGAAAATCAGCTATCTAACAAGTCCTTACAATTGTTTTAATTTTGTTTTTCCACATCAAGAAGGAGCATGGGTGGAAGAATAGGTCTTTCACGGTGGAATATTCCATTATTAATATGAACTAATCTTTATTAAAGTGGCACTTCACCCTGAGGGGAATGTGTTTTGTTTTTTTGAATGTTTTTTGCCCACCAAAAACCCCAGTATTATGTCACGGTGTGGAATGGCGAGGAAGATCTGAAAAATGTACACCGTAACTGTGAGGTTCTGTTCCGTTTGGTTTCTGTTTGCTCTGGTTTTTGTGAATGTAGCCTGTGGTGTTTGGTTTTTGTCTTTTGTTCTTGAATGCTGTCTGTCCTTGTCCTGATTGTTTCCATCTGTGCCTTGTTTGCTCGCTCGTTGTGTCCCTATTTCAGTTCCTCCTGCCCCAGTGTGTCTGGTTGGTCATTGTCGTTACTGTCGTCAGTGTGTGCCCTGTGCCCTGTGCCCTGTGCCCTGTGCCCTGTGCCCTGTGCCCTGTGCCCTGTGCCCTGTGCCCTGTGCCCTGTGCCCTGTGCCCTGTGCCCTGTGCCCTGTGCCCTGTGCCCTGTGCCCTGTTCGCTGTTTCTGCCTTTTTTGGAGCCTCTTATGTTCTGCATTACGTGAGTCCATTAATTAAAATTTGCTTTTGAGACCTCTGCGCCTGTGTCCTCATACCTCCTGAACGTGACAGTTACACTGATTGCGCCAGAAGTTAATTCTATGTGTAGTCGCTGTTGTCTTTGATATCAGAGCGCCTCTCCTTCCCACTCTGCAGGTTTTTTTTTAAACATCATCCTGGTAGACTAAATACTGCTAGTTAGCTGACTTTACAATAAGCACCATCATGGCTTGTTGTCATGATTTGAAGGATTTGTTTCTGAAACAGATCTTACATGGTGATATTGAATCATACATGTTTGAACTTGAGTAGACTACTGCTGTACAATGGATTTGATGTGAAACACATTTAAATACGGATTGAAGAATGTGTTTACTAATCGCATTTGGACCACAAGTTTAACAGAACCAAAGCAGCAAAGAAGTGAATTCTATTGTTTTGTCTTGTTTCTTGCTAAACAAACAATGGGAATGTAGTGGTTATCTGGCTAGGTTAAAAAGCTAACTATTAAGACTGGTGGCTGTCATTCTACTGTAAAATATGAAGCATACCCCTTTGAGATATTGGTACTATCATTATAATGGCAAATGATTTGAGCCATTCTTATTGAAAACCAAGCCAGTGGAAATTAACTACTGAGATCTGTGGCCAGCATTCTACTGCATAATGTATAAAGATACGCAAATACACTTTAATATAAATGTATGTACAGGATAATTTCAAGAGAAATCTAGAAAATATACTCCTATCTAAAACTGTATTATAGAAATGTTTCATTGTAGTCATTCAATCAAATGTATTTATAAAGCCCTTTTTAGATCAGCAATTGTCTCAAAGTGCTTTTACAAAACACCCAGCCTGAACCCCCATGAGCAAGCAACAAGTGTTGAAGCCCAGTGACTAGGAAAAACTCCCTAAAAGGGGCCAAAATTTAGGAAGAAACCTAGAGAGAAACCAGGCTCGGAGGGGTGACCAGCACTCTTCTGGCTGTGATGGTGAACATTTTACAAGTACAAGTTTAAATGGAGCAGGAGACAAGGAAAATTTAGAGAGCGCATGGGGGCGGGAGTCCAGTGACACTGTGGCCCTATCTGGGGGAGGCCCCGGGCAGGGCCCAACAGGCAGGAAGGCAATCCACCCACATCGCCAAGCGTCAACCAAAGGGACACCAACCAACCGCAACCACCCTGAATGAGGGCCAAGTATTGCCAGCAGAGTTCACTCCAATTGCACGATGAGCGCAACAGAGAGACAGCAACAAGCCACTGACTCCGCCCCCGAATGGCATTGGAGAGGGCATTCCAGTGGCAATGAGAGCCCATCTAGCAAGACAGGAAGGGTGGACAGTATCAAGCCTTTCTGTTCACCTTCACACCCCTGGGCCAGACATGCATCTTGCAATCTTAGGTTACGTATAGGTATGTATGACTTGATCATTTCAGCAAGGTAAGTAGGAGCAAGTCCATGTATTGCTTTATAGGTTAACAATAAAAAAAACTTAAAAATCAGCCCTAGCTTTAACAGGCATTTGGTGTAAAGAGGCTAGTACTGGACTAGTGTCCATATTTTTTAGTTCCAGTTAGGTTTCTAGCAGCCGTGTTCAGCACTAATTGAAGTTTATTTATTGATTTATCAGGGTAACTGGAGAGAAGAGCATTGCAGTAATCTAATCTATAAGTAACAAAAGCAAGGATTAGTTTTTCTGCATCAGTTTTTGATAAAAAGTTTCAGATTTTTGCAATGTTCTAAAGATAGAAAAAAGCAGCTCTTGAGATATATTTCATATGTTCATCAAAGGAGATCAGGCTTGAGGTGAATGCCAAGGTATCTCACAGTTTTTTGGAATGCGACGATACAACCGTCAAGGTTCACTGTGAGAGCTGCCAACAAAACTCTTTGTTCCTTGGGTCCTAAAACGAGCATTTCTGTTTTTCCTGAGTTTAAAAGCAAGACGTTCTCCATCATCCACTTCCTAATATCTGAAACGCATGCTTCCAAAGTAGCTAATTGTGGGTCTTGTTTCATCGAAATATACAACTGTGTCATTAGATTAGATTCAACTTTATTGTTATTGAACAGTACAAGTACTGTACAACGAAATGCAGTTAGCATCTAACCAGGAGTGCAAATAGAGGGCAGAAAATTTACAAGTATTAAGTATATGTACATTACAAGTGGAATGTGTAGATGTGCAAAAAAGGCAAATGCAGTACAAATGGCAATACTAAATGTGCAATTAAGGCAAATAGAGGGTTCACAAGTTTTAGGTATAATGAATGCTACAAGTGGGATAATAGTTGTTCGAGTACAAATGGCAATTTCTAAATGGCGTTCTAGATGTGCAAACGAGGCAAATAAAGGAGTAATGTAGGGCATCATGAGCAACCGGGATGCAGAGATAGCAGCACTAAGGTCCTCGAGGTAGACGTGTGCGTAACAACTGTACAAATGCAAGCACAACAGCAATTCTAAGTGGGAAAAATGAATGTACAAGGTGCATGTGCAACTGAAACGTAGGGATAGCAGCGGTGAGGTTCCTCAGGTAGACACATACCTTTAACAACTGAAAAACTTCCATTATCAGGCTTTGCAAGACAGTGTCAGAGTAGTACAAGGGAGTAGTGCAACAAGGACCTGAGAGGCGGGGGAGTATAGTAAGTGATGGGTCACAGAGTTCAGCAGGGTTACAGTGGATGGGAAGAAACTGTTCCCGAGCCTGTTGGTGCGGGACCGAAGAGACCTGTAAGTCTGCAATGGCAGGAAACTGGGCACCAGTGATGTGTTGGGCGGTTTTCACCACCCGTTGCAGAGTCTTCCGGCCGGCTATGGAGCAGCTGCTAAACCAAACATTGTGGCGCAGTTTGTCAGAATGCTCTCGATTGTGCAGCGGTAAAAGTTCACAAGGATCCTGGAGGACAGGTGGGCTTTCTTCAGCCTACTCAAGAAGTACAGGTGCTGCAGCGCCTTTTTGACCAGAGCTGAGGTGTTGAGGGACTAGGAGAGGTCCTCGGAGATGTGGACACCCAAGAATTTGAAGCTGGACACACGCTCCACCTCAGTACCATCGATGAGGACTGGGGCGTGGCTGCAGCTTTTAGACTTCCTGTAATCCACAATGAGTTTCTTGGTTTTCTTTGCGTTGAGGTCATGCCGCCAGGCATGGGTCCATGTCTGGTGGCATGGACCCAGATTAGATTTTTACTGGGTCCAGATTTAATTTTTTCAGAAGAGGCTTTATTTCTGCTATTTTTAGTGAGGTTGACCTAGCACAGGAAGTAGCTCCTTAAGTAGTTTTGTTGGAATTCCAACAACCCGATTCATTTTAAACCTTCTCTTCAACATTTCTTTTACACTGAGTAAGGTGTTGTTACTCGCTGCTATGATTAAGTCATCTACCCATACTAACAGAATCACTTTCTCGTTCTCAGATTCTCTGCTATAGACACAATGATCAGCATCATTTTGTACAAAATCATTTTCTGTAAGGTGATCATGCAGTAACATGTTCCAGTTATGCCCGGACTGTTTTAAACCATACAATGACTTATTGAGTTTGCACACTAAGTGTTCTCCTGTTTTTGACTTGATCTCAAAACCTTCCGGTTGTCCCAGAAACAGGTGCTGGTCATAAAATTAGAATATCATCAAAAAGTTGATTTATTTCAGTAATTCCATTCAAAAAGTGAAACTTGTATAATGTATACATTCATTCCACACAGACTGATATATTTCAAGTGTTTATTTCTTTTAATTTTGCTGATTAAAACTGACAACTAATGAAAACCCCAAATTCAGTATCTCAGAAAATTAGAATATTACTTAAGACCAATACAAAAAAAGGATTTTTAGAAATGTTGGCTAACTGAAAAGTATGAACATGAAAAGTATGATCATGTACAGCACTCAATAATTATTTGGGGCTTCTTTTGCCTGAAGTACTGCAGCAATACGGCGTGGCATGGAGTCGATCAGTCTGTGGCACTGCTCAGGTGTTATGAGAGCCCAGGTTGCTCTGATAGTTGCCTTCAGCTCTTCTGCATTGTTGGGTCTGGCGTATCGCATCTTCCTCTTCACAATACCCCATAGATTTTCTATAGGGTTAAGGTCAGGCAAGTTTGCTGGCCAATTAAGAACAGGGATAGTAGTCCTTAAACCAGGTACTGGTAGCTTTGGCACTGTGTGCAGGTGCCAAGTCCTGTTGGAAAATGAAATCTGCATTTCCATAAAGTTGGTCAGCAGCAGGAAGCATGAAGTGCTCTAAAACTTCCTGGTAGACGGCTGTGTTGACCTTGGACCCCAGAAAACACAGTGGACCAACACCAGCAGATGACATGGCACCCCAAACCATCACTGACTGTGGAAACTTTACACTGGACTTCAAGCAACGTGGATTCTGTGCCTCTCCTCTCTTCCTCCAGACTCTGGGACCTTGATTTCCAAAGGAAATGCAAAATTTACTTTCATCACAGAACATAACTTTGGACCACTCAGCAGCA